>APFE031122512.1:12417-48605 GCA_000404065.3 Pinus taeda
AACCCTAATATTAGTATTAATAAAAATAAAAATGGCACATGGTATTGACCCATGGTATTCACCAAAATGGCACATGGTATTGACCCATGCTATTCACTTGGAATGTAGCCTATTTAAATGGGGGAATTAAACCAGAATAGATTCATCTTTACTCTGGATCTACCAACCCCCGAGAAGTATCAAATAGATATGCAAACTAGCATAGAGTGAAAAAATATTTGATCCAATCAAGAGTAAAAATGGATGTTGTAATTTAATGTATGTTAAACACTTTAGCTTGGTTAAAATAAAATAAAATAAAGGTCAACTATTAATCTATTAATTTTTATAAATTACTAATAGTAATTTTTAAGCTCCAGGTTTATGATAACCCATGGTATTGACCTATAGTATTCATGTGAGCATAGACTATTTAAAGGGGAAATTCTATCTTAGATCCATCTTAATTCTGGGTCTACCAAGTGCTCAGAGAGATAAATAGAGTTC
The DNA here is from genome assembly GCA_000404065.3 of Pinus taeda. NCBI lineage: Eukaryota > Viridiplantae > Streptophyta > Pinopsida > Pinales > Pinaceae > Pinus > Pinus taeda. Next base: position 12,904 of record APFE031122512.1, read on the forward strand.
ATCCCCTTAAGAGTGGTAGATGTGGAGTTAAGATGGATATAGGTTGGTTTTTATGATAATGAAGATATTAAATAGACTTAGGAAATTATATTGTAAAAACATCTTAACATGAATGGTCAAAGCATAGACATTGGACAAATATATTTGTATACTTCTGTTTTAAACTGACAAAAATCTAGGGCTAAAAGGAATGGATTGATTGCACTAGTTATCCTTCTATAACTTTCCAACATATGCTGGAGTAAACAGATTGTAATTTGGGTAATTTTTCTAATTGCAAACGGGAACATACTTGTGTATTGGCAAGGTGGTTATGAGGTCCCTAGAAGTGGAGTAAACATATTGTAATTTGGGTAATTTTTCTAATTACAAACAGGAACATAGATATGATGAATTTGAATTTTTCTTGGTTTTATATATAGTATTAGGTTTTTTCTCATGCTTTCTGTTAATGGCACGGGTGAATTTTATCTTACATCCACTAGATTATCGATATATAATTTTGGTAATTTTGATTTCAAAAGATATTTTAAAGAAATGCAATGATTTCATTTGTGTATTCAATAAACAAAAGATTTTATAATTGAGTAAAATATTCGCCATGCCTGGTGAGAGATTCGCAAAAAAATTATATATACATATCATATTATTGATAAAATCGCCTTCCATTTTTCCTATATACCATGGAGATTCGCCCATTTATTATACATGTAAATTTAGGGGGGCTTCTTAAAATTTTCCATGAATTGAAGTAACTCAATATGGTATGTGTATTTGTCTATCTAGGTATCTAAAAGATGTATTGAAAAGGTTTAGGGTGGAGAATTGTAAGCTAGTTGTAAACCCAATTGTAACTAGTACAAAAATTAGTAAGATAGATCAATGTTAAAATGTTAATCCAACCTTGTATAATAGCTAATTTGACCACAACAAGGCCTAATATAATGTTTCATGTAAGTTTAATTTCCAAATTCATGGAGTCTCCAAAGAGTACCTATTCGTTAATTGGAAAATTAACGTTAAGATATGTTGAGCTACAACAACAAATTATGGTATCTCAGATACATAAGATTAAGATTTTCAACTAATTGTATATATAGATAGTGATTTTGTAGGCAATATTGATGACATGAAGAGCACATCTCGATATGTGATTAGTTTTGGTTCGGGTGCAGTAGCATGGACATCAAAGAAGCAATCCGCCATGACTTTATCATCTACATAGGTAGAGTATGTTTTAAAAATAACAACAACATGCCAAATTAGTTGGATAAGAAGAATTTTGACTGAGTTATTGCTTGAATAGAAAGAAACAACTCAATTTTTTTGTGACAACAAACATGTTATTGCATTATAAATAAATCATATTTTCCATAAGAAGATTAATCATATTGAAATGAGATATCACTTCATTCGAGAAGTACCAAAAATAATGAAATTTGTATGGAATTCAGTAGATGAGAAGAATGGTTTGCAGGCATATTTGAAAAAGCCTTGAAAAAGAATTGTCTGAAACTCATACGAAAATATAGGAGTATGTGTGATGTAACAATATTTTGATGTACCACAAATGTTTTTTTTATTCATGAAATAATTAAGGTGGAGAATAGTAGCTCACTAATTATTTTTGAAGTGGAGGGACAACCACCACCTCACCACCATTGTTAGCATTGCTTGAGGCCACACCGTCTTCCACCATCTTCACCACCTCACTGCACACTTCCTCATCCTATTTATATTCAAAGGGGAAACACCACTTCGAATCATCAAACCTCAAAGAGACAAAAATCATTTTAAATTTTTTTTAATCGACTCAATTTTTTGTATAAATATAGATGTTCAACAAGAGTCATATATCCAACACTAGATTTTCATATTTGATTTTTTAATTTGATAGTTGTAGTTACATTTTTGCTATGTACTATGTCTCTCAAATCAAACTTTTCCAAAATTGAAAGTTGAATGTGTGTGTGTGTGAGTGAGAGAGATAGTGATCTTATGTTAAGTATAAATAATGATGGAAAGAGTTAAGAGTGTAAGTTAATTGTGAGATTGCATAGTTATGTTTGCTATAAATAATAATGGTAGGGGTTAAGGTTGAAAGTTATATGTGAAATTAAATTGTGTTTAAAAAATTATTCAGAAATATTTAGGTCTCACTTATTTTATGTTTGTTATAAATAATAATTGAAGGAGTAAAGTGTGGGAGTTAATTGTGTGGTTACATTGTTATGTTTATTATAAATAATAATGAGATGCGTTAAGGGTGGAAATTAAATGTGGAATTAAAGCTCTTCAAACAAATGTTTGGAATGAATAGAATCTCATTATTTAAAAGATTATATCTCCCTTCAATCTTAACTTAATATTAAAAAGGAAAAAAATCCACATAAATAATTAAAAAACCAATCAATATGATTTAGTCCAAAAATTTATATAATTTGTGATGAAGAGATATATTTGACTCAACCCAATTTTCTCAAAGATTACACTTCCCTTCAACCTTAACTAAAAAAAAAAAAAAAAAAAAAAAAAAAAAAAAAAAAAAAAAAAAAAATCTGCCTAATGAAACTTATATAAATATAAGGTGAAACTTATATAAATATAAAGTTAATTTAGAAAATCAATCAATATAATTTATTACAAAATTTTATACAATTTATTCCCAAAACATATATTTAACCCAACAAAATTTACTCTCTTTCAACTTTTACTACTTCTTTTATCAATACTATATTGTAAAAACAAATTACATATTCCAAAAATGTCACTATTTTTTTATAAGCGCGTATTGTAAAGACACAGTACAAATTCGAAAAGTGCACAAAGCAAATTACAAATTCGGAAAAGTGCAGAAATAAAAGGTATTTTTTTATTTATGAGTTTTCCAAAAAAGAAAAACAGAACTTTTATACCATTAAAACACATTCAAGCTAAAGAATACACAACTAAATTTCTAATTGAATAATAGAAGCTATACGACCAACTTACGAAACCTTTAGAACCACACATGAAGGCTATATTCAAAACAGTGTCCCCATACTTTGCAAAAGGATATGTTGAATTTTGAAAAAAAAAACCAACTTATATACCATTAAAAAATGAAATCTAGGAAATGCACAAGTAAATTTTTAATCCGATAATAGAAGCGATGGGACCAACCGACTTACAAAATCTTTAGAACCACCTATCAAGGCTTTAATGAAAACAATGTCCCCATCCTTTGCAAACCGATACGTAGAAAAAAAAAATAAGCGATTTGACAACTGTTTGGGAATTTTAAACGTAAACTATTTCTTAAAAAATCGGATGATTTCGACAACCTAGTAACAATCACAGTTTTAATCACGAATGTCGATATCTTCCAATTTATACCACATTTGATAGGCCAATCACCATATAATAATAGGCCATTTACTTTTTCAATGAAATTTCATCCATGCTTGCAAAAGCACAACAGTAGCCAGAAATCGGCATGCCTCTGGCATAGAGAGATGGACATATAATCTTGCTACATCCTACAACGAACGGACTACTTCACAGTAACTTGAGAGTTAACCTTCTGCTAATGAATTATCTATGTACACTTGCATATCTCACACGAACATGTGGGCTATTTTGTAATAACATAAGAATAACTGAATAGTTTGGAATTTCTGAAAGCACGCAATCAGCAGTACTATGATCTTGATCCTGCAGTACACTGCAACAATTTCATGAAAAACATAGGTGCAACATATCAAACTTCGAGCTATACGAGTTACATCAAGATAGAATAGTCCTAGAAGCAAGTGTCTGTTATTGGGAATAGTCCGTGTTGAATTTGTAATTTCAACCGCGCGCGGGCAAATATTTAATGCACCTCAATACCACCCAGCAAAACCACGAGCCACGTGGAGGCATATCGCAATGGTTGTGGTAAAAAGGGGTTTTTGTCAGAGGGCCTCCGAACACCCTAACCAGCTGCCACGCGTCGTGTGTACGAACCCAAAACCACTTTCCCCGGATGGCAAAGGTCGTTTGTTTTGTCAGAGGTTGGTGTGCGAATTGCGTCTGATCAAGTCAATAGACATGGATTGCATTCAACCTGCCCGAACTTTAATTTTACTTTTACGGCACGTTTTCTTTAATGTTTTTAATGAAGGTGTCATTAACTTAGGTAAAAGTCTTTATGATTTCATACGGCGAGTTAATAGGAGTATGGGTAAGTCTTATTTTTTTAATATATGTTTTAAAAAAAATCGTTGACCCCATTTTTTTTGGTTATGTAAGAAGCACACGGGGATTGGAGCAGGTATGTTATGTAATTTTATTATTACACACGGGGATTTTGCACATGGTGAGAAGAGAAACAGGGCTCTGCAGCAGCCAATGAAAACCAAGGGATTGTAATGCAATGTTTGAAATGTATGAAACGGAGCAGTGTGAATTTTTCTTTGTGATGTAAAAAGAAAAAGAATGCACAGCAGTGCAGGAGAAGGCAGTTGAATGAATGAAGAAAACCAGTGGATAGTTTTGTCTCAAAACCATGAATTGTTTCACACAGCAGTGAAAAGGTAAATGTGTAAATCCCTGTAATTTTGTTTTCACACAGCAGTGAATGTAAATGAAATATTTACACACAGTGGTGTAAAATTTCATAGGAGGCAGAGTAAATGTTTTGGTGAATCCCACTGAGTGAAAGAGGATGAATATGTAAATGTTTTTTTGTTTAATGAATGGAAATTTTATGGTGGTGAAATACTCTGTCCTGTGCAATTGTTTTTAAAGGACTTCTCTGTGTAAAAGATCTTGGAGCAAAGTAAACAGAGCATAGGCTCTGTGTTTTATATTTTATGGTTTTGGTATTTATCCATCTCAAAGAAGCAAAAACACCCAACACAAACATGGATGTATTTAACATGATCATGAAAGTTGTAATGAAAGCTGCCGAGAATTATGAAAAGGAAGTTATCTCAAAGTTATTCCTTCGCTTGTACATTAGTGGGATGAAGAACAAAGAGGTCACTCTTAGCGAGGATGAAATTAATTCCCAACTTATGGAACTAATTAATTCCAGCATAGTGGGTGGAGAACCACAAGCAGTGAAACCTATGGCAAGGAAACCTCATTATCCTAATTATGTAAGGGCACTCCCAGCTAGGTGTAAGGAAATGATATACACGTCCCTTATGCAGCCGGTTACTTCATTGTATACCCTGGTGATGATATTGCAGCCATGACTAATTATGCTACTAAAATATTTTTCAGTGAGGATTCAACCTTCTTCATACCTGAATTTAAAGAAAGAAGTAATTACATGTTGTCACAATTTATAGAAGAATTAGGTATAGTGGCTGATAAAAGGAATATTAACATTGTTTACTTTCATAACTTATCTCGCTTTGATGGCATCTTGTTGCTAAAGTATTATGCATCTCATGACTCTAAGTACACCATTAAACCTTTGATGAGGAATCTTATGCTCTACGAGTTAGTGGTTTATCGGGGTAATAAGATTGTGTTACGTTTCAGAGACTCATTAACTCTGCTCCCAAGTAGTCTTGATACCTTAGCTAGTACCTTATGTCTTCAATTAGGATCTAAAGGATCCATCCCACATGACAATATACGAGTTGATAATCTCTATATTCTTAGGAATCAATTAGTGGACTATCTTAAACAGGATATTAGGCTGTTAGGTGGTGTCATGCAAAAGGCCCAATATATCTATTATGCTGAGTTCCAGGTGGATATATTGATGTGCTTGACATTGTCATCGCTAGCTATGAGGATATATCGTACGAGATTTTACGATCCAAACACTTTTCCTATCCATATACCTTCTAGGAATGAAGATACGTTTATTCGGCGTGGGTACTATGGTGGCCATGCGGATGCATATATACCATATGGGAAGAATTCGTACTACTATGATGTGAACTCCTTATATCCATTTATCATAAAAGAATTTAATATGCCTTACGGTACACCTGTATGGGATGGTAATTTGGATGGCCAGGACTTGTCAAACTTATTTGGGTTTATCGAAGCATATGTGGTATGTCCTAGAACCATTACTCGACCTTTCTTACCCTATAGAGATATTAATGAAACTTTACTATTCCCAACAGGTAAATTCGTTGGTGTATATTATAGCGAAGAACTAAAATTTGCCCAGGACTTGGGCTATAGGATTATACCCCTAAGGGGCTACTTGTTCGAGGAAAAACCAAGTCCTTTCGCTAGCTTTGTATCTACCCTCTTCTCCAAGAGACAAGAGGCAAAGAAAGGTGGAAATGACGCAATGGCCTACGTTTACAAGATCCTGATGAACTCAATGTACGGTAGATTTGGTATCAATCCCGAAAGTACTACTACTGAGGTCTACGATAGAGCCAGATATGAGGAATTAACTCAGAAAGAAAATTTCATCTAGGGAGATAAACTGAACGATCATACCTATATAGTTAGTTACCTTTGCAATGCTTCACATGTTTCAGAATTAGATTGGAATCCTCCTAAGATCACTGTTGTACAAATGTCCTCTGCTATGACGGCTTATTCTCATATTCATATGTACAAATACACTAGCAGAGAGGACTGTTATTACAATGATACTGACTCTGCCATTCTAGGAAGCCCTCTTCCAGAAGAGGAAATCTCCATGGAATTGGGTAAGCTAAAGCTGGAGCACTTTGTCAAGGAAGGTATCTTCTTAGCACCAAAGAGTTATGGCATAGACGCAGATGGTAAGTATATCATTAAGCACAAAGGTTTGGGTAAAAACTTGGTAGATTTTGAATGGTTCAAAGCCCAATACGCTAATCTCTCTCGCACTATGCATCTCACCGTGGAGCGCAACTTCAGTATCAATTGGCACACTCTCGATATTGAAAAGAAGGTGAAGCATGTGACCCTAGGAACCAAGATGGGGACCAAAAGGGACCCTTTATTTGATAAGAACAATGTTTGGGTCAACACAAAACCTAAAGATGTAATAGACTTTGGTGGTCAAGGAGATACTATTATCAAGTATGAGTTGATGTTTCATAAGGAGCACATTGAGATTCTCCTTAAGATTAATCAAGAGAGGGATGAGCAGATTGAGAGTCTTATAGAGACTATTAAGGGTATGCAAGATCTAATTGATAAACTCATGAATATTATGAAATATAAGTCTAATAAGATTCAAGAGAAGGATGATCAGATAGATCGTCTGATTCAAGAGAAGGATGATCAGATAGATCGTCTGATTAAGATGAATGAGGATCTGATGGCTCAACAGGTGAAGAAGGAACCATTCATAAACCCTATAACTGAATCTCCAATGAGAAGACCTCCTCAGTTCAAGCACCCTACACTTGGTTCTAAGGTGAAGTCTGATAAGAAACTACGAAGGGAGCAGCGCCGTAGGGATAAACATTCTAAGAAGGGGGATAAGCCACCTCTGTAGCCTAAGTGCATGTTTGTCTCTATATCTAGTTTGAGATAGGCCCAACACCTAGCTCGAAGGGAATTAGCTCTAACGGAGTGTGGCCTCACCGAGGGAGCGCTTCTCACAAAGGTCTTAGAGTTCAGGAGCTTTGCCGAAACTTGATTGATTGAAATGTTTGATTATGCCGGAGTGTTTATTTGGCATGAGTTTTATTAGGTAGGAGTTTTTGCTGGAAACTGGTTTCAAACCAGTAAATAATGGCTGAAGGCTCATGGAAGGCCAAAGGTTGGTTGATGGCTCAAGGCAGGCCGAAGGCTGGCTCAAGGCTCAAGGAAGGCCGAAGGTTGGTTGATGGCTCAAGGCAGGCTGAAGGCTGGCTCAAGGCTCAAGGCTCAAGGCTCAAGGCTGACTGAAGGCTAGATGGCCGTAGGCGCTGGTTGATGGCTCAAGGCAGGATGAAGGTTGGTTGATTGCTCAAGTTTGGTTGATGGCTCAAGGCTAGCCAAAGGCAGATGAAGGCTCAAGGTTGGCTGAATTTCAGACCCTGCCTTTCAGGTTGATCGAGATTTGTTTATGAAGAGCAAATCTCATTTGAAAGAAAGGTAGGGTCTGAAATTCAGCCAACCTTCGGCCAACCTTGAGCCTTCAGCAGCCTTCGGCCAGCCTTGAGCCATCAACCAGCCTTGAGCAATCAACCAGCCTTCAGCCTGCCTTGAGCCATCAACCAGCACCTTCGGTCATCCAGCCTTGAGCCAGCCTTGAGCCTTGAGCGTTGAGCCTTCAGCCAGCCTTCGGCCCGCCTTGAGCCATCAACCAGCCTTCGGCCTTCCTTGAGCCTTCGGCCATTATTTACTGGTTTGAAACCAATTTCTGGAAAAAGCTCCTGCCTAATAAAACTCATGCCAAATAAACACTCCGACATAATCAAACATTTCAATCAATCAAGTTTAGGCAAAGCTCCTGAACTCTAAGAACTTTGAAGAAGCGCTCCCTCGCGCGAGCCACACTCTGTTAGAGCTAATTCCCCTCCGGCTAGGTGTCGGCCCTATCTCAAAAAGATATAGAGACAGACATGTGCTTAGGCTATGGAGGTGGCTTATCCCCCTTCTTAGAATGTTTATCCCTACGGCGCTGCTCCCTTCGTAGTTTCTTATCAGACTTCACCTTACAACCATGTGTAGGGTGCTTGAACTGAGGAGTTATTTTCATTGGAGATTCAGTTATAGGGTTCATGAATGGTTCCTTCTTCACCTGTTGAGCCATTAGATCCTCATTCATCTTAATTAGACAATCTATCTGATCATCCTTCTCTTGAATCAAACGATCTATATGATCATCCTTCTCTTGAATCTTATTAGACTTATCTTTCAAAATATTCATGAGTTTATCAATTAGATCCTGCATACCCTTAATAGTCTCTGTAAGACTCTCAATCTGCTCATCCTTCTCTTGATTAATCTTAAGGAGACTCTCAATGTGCTCCTTATGAAACATCAACTCATACTTGATAATAGTATCTCCTCGACCACCAAAGTCTATTACATCTTTAGGTTTTGTGTTGACCCAAACATTGTTCTTATCAAATAAAGGGTCCCTTTTGGTCCTCATCTTGGTTCCTAGTGTCACATGCTTCACCTTCTTTTCAATATCGAGAGTGTGCCAATTGATATTGAAGTTGCGCTCCATGGTGAGATGCATAGTGCGAGAGAGATTAACGTATTGGGCTTTGAACCATTCAAAATCTACCAAGTGTTTACCCAAACCTTTGTGCTTAATGATATACTTACCATCTGCATCTATGCCATAACTCTTTGGTGCTAAGAAGATACCTTCCTTGACAAAGTGCTTCAGCTTTAGCTTACCCAATTCCATGGAGATTTCCTCTTCTGGAAGAGGGCTTCCTAGAATGGCGGAGTCAGTATCAGTGTAATAACAGTCCTCTCTGCTAATGTATTTGTACATATGAATACGAGAATAAGCCGTAATAGCAGCGGACATTTGTACAGCAGAGATCTTAGGAGGATTCCAATCTAATTCTGAAACATGTGAAGCATTGCAAAGGTAACTAACTATATAGGTATGATCGCTCAGTTTATCTCCCCAGATGAAATTTTCTTTCTAAGTTAATTCCTCATATCTGGCTCTATCGTAGACCTCAGTAGTAGTACTTTCGGGATTGATACCAAATCTACCGTATAGTGAGTTCATCAGGATCTTGTAAACGTAGGCCATTGCGTCATTTCCACCGTTCTTTGCCTCTTGTCTCTTGGAGAAGAGGGTAGATACAAAGCTAGCGAAAGGACTTGGTTTTTCCTCGAACAAGTAGCCCCTTAGGGGTATAATCCTATAGCCCAAGTCCTGGGCAAATTTTAGTTCTTCGCTATAATATACACCTACGAATTTACCTGTTGGGAATAGTAAAGTTTCGTTACTATCTCTATAGGGTAAGAAAGGTCGAGTAATGGTTCTAGGACATACCACATATGCTTCGATAAACCCAAATAAGTTTGACAAGTCCTGGCCATCCAAATTACCATTCCATACAGGTGTACCATAAGGCATATTAAATTCTTTCATGATAAATGGATATAAGGAGTTCACATCATAGTAGTACGAATTCTTCCCATATGGTATATATGCATCCATATGGCCACCATAGTACCCACACCGAATAAACGTATCTTCATTCCTAGAAGGTATATGGATAGGAAAAGTGTTTGGATCATAAAATCTCATACGATATATCCTCATAGCTAGCGATGACAATGTCAAGCACATCAATATATCCACCTCGAACTCAGCATAATAGATATATTGGGCCTTTTGCATGACACCACCTAACAGCCTAATATCCTGTTTAAGATAGTCCACTAATTGATTCCTAAGAATATAGAGATTATAAACTCGGATATTTTCATGTCTGATGGATCCTTTAGATCCTAATTGAGGACATAAGGTACTAGCTAAGGTATCAAGACTACTTGGGAGCATAGCTAATGAGTCTTTGAAACGTAACACATTCTTATTACCCTGATAAACCACTAACTCGTAGAGCATAAGATTCCTCATTATAGGTTTGATGGTGTACTTAGAGTCATGAGATACATAATACTTTAGCAACAAGATGCCATCAAACCGAGATAAGTTATGAAAGTAAACAATGTTAATATTCATTTTATTAGCCACTATACCTAATTCTCCTATAGATCGTGACAACATGTAATTACTTCTTTCTTTAAATTCAGGTATGAAGAAGGCTGAATCCTCACTGAAAAGTATTTTAGTAGCATAATCAGGCATGGTTGTAATATCATCACCAGGGTATACAATGAAGTAACCGGCTGCGTAAGGGACGTGTATATCATTTACGAGAACAGTCTCCGTATCGGCCACAATGAAAGGTTTCATTTCCTTACACCTAGCCGGGAGTGCCTTTACATAATTAGGATAATGAGGTTTCCTCACCATAGGTTTCACTGCTTGTGGTTCTCCACCCACTATGCCGGAATTAATTAGTTCCCTAAGTTGGGAATTAATTTCATACTCGCTAAGAGTGACCTCCTTGTTCTTCATCCCACTAATATACAAGCGAAGGAATAACTTTGAGATAACTTCCTTTTCATAATTCTCAGCAGCTTTCATTACCACTTTCATGATCATGTTAAATACATCCATGTTTGGAACAACATTCCCATTACAATCGTTTAATGAAATGGCTGTTTTAATGACGGTAAATGAAAGATCGCCTGTAAGGCGTTTAATCACATAACCAATGGTAAATTTCCCATATTCAAAACCAGTATTATAAGTGTATTTTATTAACAGTCGCATGATTGCCAATGAAATAACCTCAAAGTCCGCATATCGCAGATATGGTGGTTTAAAATTTAGTTCGACTATCCTCAACCCATCATATGGATCCAGCCAGTGTTCACTCTCTATGATAGAGTTCAAATGGATAATATACTCCTGGAATAATGAATCGGTAAATGGATTTGTATTTCTAGTCATCATCAATAGTGAAGACTATAGTTGTAATCGATATATTCCCAGCTCTTGAGAGCTGAACGAAATTCATTCCACTTCTCTGCATGACGCTTCCCGCCTACTGTAAGCACATATACCTCGTAACATGCAATAGTTTCAGCTAATATTTTCTCCCATTTTGACATATCTATTCTTTTATCCTCAGGCACCATAGCTATTAATAGTTGTCTAAGAATAGTTTCAGGAATAGGCTCATCCTCACCCCAGTCAATACCCAAATGGATATGGAATGGGTCATCCACCAAATTTAGCAGTATAAATGAATTTATGATCTGAATTTGTGTAAATAGGGGGAACCCCTGCTGCGGCATCAGCTGTGGTGATGAAATTATCGTGTACCCTATATACAAGAGCCTTCATGAAAGTCAAACGCTCCTCCACTTTCATCGCAATAAATGCATCCTTCTGATGTATAAAGTTTATGCAGGTGGATATTGGAGTCTTGGGCTTATCCCTATTATGCTTAGGCACTCTGAGAGTAACCCGACGTTTCTTATCTAATCGCCTATCATACACTATAATGTTCATAGCTATGCTACGCATATAATCCTGTACGGTGGTAAATAACGGTATGCTATATTTCACTGGTTTCTCCGAGAATGCACAGAACCACCCAATGAGGTTAATTAGCCTCATTAGATTTACAATATCAGAATATTTATTTTTCCAAAATTCACTACAAAGGTGAGCAATGTGGTAGGATTCCTTCATATTGAGCAATGACCCAAAACACTCATGAATATCACCAGCCATGGTTATAACACTTTTACCATAGATCAAAGGCATAAAGAGTTGTTTAACAAGCTTTCTTGTTAAACGAGGCTTGACGATAGCAAACTTCTTATTATTCATATCCAATTTTTTCAGAAAGAATAAATGAAGTTCCTCTCTCAAATAGACATACAAATCATGTATTTCCTTTGAAGGAGACGGAAGAAGATTCGTGAGCCTAGCCATTTCTTGATTCAGCAACAGGTAACTCATTATCTGATAAGCAGAGGAAGAAGCATCTTGAGTAACTGGAACCGTATTCAAATCACGAAAGCTATCGGTGGCACCCACTCTTCTGTTACACAGAATCAGAGCCATGAACTGAAATGGGTCACTCGCTTACTATGCGAAGTCAATAAACACATTGTCTGATGATTCTGTCAGCTCTTTCTGGTGCTGGCTATACCACTCAATAGATTTGTCTATAGATATAAATTTCTTAAATTTGAATGCAGCAGCACTGGCTACTCGCATTTTGAGAGAATCCTCCCTTTCTAAAGCATTGACTACTCGCGTTCTAAGAGAACCCTTCCCTTCTGATGCAAATACTATTAAACTTCGAGCCAAATCTCTCTCGTGAAAATGCAATACACCAGCACGGTAGATTCTACCGCAGAAGTCCATGAACACCGGCAAATAAAATCTATACCCTTCGTATGCATGAGCAAGAGTTAATACAAATTCTTCATAATGAGCTCGCTGCACCCGCGCAACGAATTCCTTCATGAGCTTATCAAAACTTATCAAAACTTATCACTGCCTGAATGCCCTCGTCATTATTATAGTAACTAACCCTCAATAGGTTACAAGCCTCTTGTAGATTCAACCTCGCTAGACCTCTATTCAGAAGAAGACCAACTTCGTCTAAGGTCTCACGATTGTCCTCAAGAAAATTCAATACATAACTATTGATCTCAAAGCCTTGTGACTACATACTATTCAAGATATTGCACATCTTTTGTGGGGAATTTAAATTAATATAGAAATGGGTAAGGCTCTTAGATGAAAAGATACGAAACCTATTATATATGTCTCCTGTGAGTTTGCTTAAGTACCCACCTTCAATATCTTCTAAAGTGGTAGGTTTAGCTACCTTATACCTCCAACTCAATGGCTCGCAAACCATGGGCAGATTGAATTTGATCAGAAGAATACAGGGATCAAAACTGCACATAACAAAGCATTTTGAGGGTCTAAACCTACCCTTATTATTAGGAATAGAGAAGTCATCCGTATAGCTCAATGTTGTGTTCAGAACAATCAATTGGCGCTCAACTAAAAATTCAACCAAGATAGCCCCGATAGCATAACTTCTCCTAGTAACTTTTCATTTTGTCCCTTTCTTGGGAGGAACCGCAAGCATTCTGAGATGATAAGCTTGAACTCGTACTTCAGACTCAAGCTGTTGGATCAAAGTAGAGACCCTAACGACAGGTAAACTCTGGACACAGTTGAACACCAACCCTAGTACATGAATCATGATAGCCTCCAGTGTATATATCCCAAATTTCTCAATATAAATTAAATCCTTTTCGGATAGGTTACATATCTCCTTTAAATATAACTTAGCAGTAATCATATCTTTACCTATTAAGTGTTTGACTAACAACGGAACACTTTGGAATAAATTTGTCTCATCATAATTAACAGTTAGATCCTCTATTTGTTTCTGTAAATAAACCAAATAGTCCTGGCTACTCAAAACACCATCTTTAAAAAGGATTGATTTTGAGTTCATCAACAACTTGATGACCTCATCATGATAGAGACTTCCCTTAGAAGCTTGATAACTAGAGCCCGACTCATCTGTAAGTTTGTATAAATTATTCCAGAACGCGACCTCAATTGACCCCGAAGTGTTAAAACCTCTCGAACAAACACCAATTCTTAACCAGAAGTTTAAGGCCATTCCTATTCTAGGCCCCAAGTTTTGAGCCATTGGGGGCTTTTGCAGTTGAATTATCAACATCATTTTTTGTTATGATCTTTATAAAGTTGGGTCCCCACGGAAGTTGTGGTAGCTAGGCACAGCAGGACTCGAACCTACGACCATTAGGTTAAGAGCCCAATGCTCTACCGCTGAGCTATATGCCCTGACTCGAACACCTGACTCTGACTCTGACTTTGACACTGATTGCGGATCACTCTGACTCAAACACTGATTGCTGATCACTCTGACTCAGAAACTGATTGCTGATCACTCTGACACTGATTACGGATCACTCTCTATAATACCCTAAAGGGTGCTCAGATTTTGATAATATTATCAAAATCAGAGAACCCTTTAGGGTATTATAGAGAGTGATCCATAATCAGTGTCAGAGTGATCAGCAACCAGTGTCTGAGTCAGAGCGATCAGCAATCAGTGTCTGAGTCAGAGTGATCCACAATCAGTGTCAGAGTCAGAGTCAGAGTTAGAGTTAGAGTCAGAGTTAGGTGTTCGAGTCGGGTCATATAGCTCAGTGGTAGAGCATTGGGATCTTAACCTAATGGTCGCAGGTTCGAGTCTTGCTGTGCCCAGCTGCCACAACTTCCGTGGGTACCCTGCTTTATAAAGATCATAACAAAAAATGATGTTGATAATTCAACTGCAAAAGCCCCCAATGGCTCAAAACTTGGGACCTAGAATAGGAATGGCCTTAAACTCCTGGTTAAGAACTGGTGTTTGTTCGAGAGGTTTTAACACTTCGAGGTCGATTGAGTTGGCGTTCTGGAATAATTTATACAAACTTATAGATGAGTCGGGCTCTAGTTATCAAGCTTCTAAGGGAAGTCTCTGTCATGATGAGGTCATCAAGTTGTTGATGAACTCAAAATCAATCCTTTTTAAAGATGGTGTTTTGAGTAGCCAGGACTATTTGTTTTATTTATAGAAACAGATAAAGGATCTAACTGTTAATTATGATGAGACAACTTTATTCCAAAGTGTTCCGTTGTTAGTCAAACACTTAATAGGTAAAAATATGATTACTGCTAAGCTATATTTAAAGGAGATATGTAACCTGTCCGAAAATGATTTAATTTATATTGAGAAATTTGGGACATATATACAGTTGAACACCGACCCTAGTACATGAATCATGATAAGTGTATTAAAACTGAAAAGTAAAAATAAATATAAGAAAGAAAAAAATGTTTAAAATAGATAAAAAATAAAAAAAGAAATGAAAGAAAAAAATGTTTAAAATAAATAAAAAATAAAACAAAATGTAAAATTAAAAAAGGTAGATTTCTACATCTATTTAATTTAAAAAGAAAGATATGTATGTTTGTTTTTAAATAAAAATGATTACATATTAAAAATACATATATTTTATATAAAAAAAATATTATTATTAGTAGGTTTTTTTTGTATTGTTATAGAAACTATTTATATCATTTTAATAAAATTATACTTTTTGTTCTTCTGCTATGAATACCAAACAAAAGATGGTAAATTAGAGAGTTTATTACTTGCAAAATTAGAGGAAAGTGCAATAGTCTTGATGCTACCAAATCATGTCACCTTGAAATTTCCTCTAGGGAACTTTCATAAGGTTAAAAGGGCACTAACAAGATTGAATTACAGAAGACCAGGGTTAAAGGTTTCAATAAAAAGATGTGTCAAAGGCAAGGGCCGTGTTCGACGACCGTCGATGGACAAGCTTCGACACAATGTCCTTAGCAGGTGTTGGGATAGGCACGGAGTGGAACGAGTCCAGAGCGTTGAAGCGTGGACTTGATCAACACACCAGATCAGGTGGTGGGCTAGTTAAGTGATCCAATATACCATGTGCCCTCACATCACCAAACCACATGTTGTTTAACCCAATAGAGGGGTGTGAGGGGAGACACATGGGATCCCCTCATGCCATTCGCACTGCTCATAAACTGCACCGGTGGGTTGTGAAATGATGCAAAGACCATCATGCATCTCATCACATCACCTTTTGTCTTTCCACGCCAGCTCTGTCCACCATGTGTGACTTCCTTGCCAGCTCTGTCCTATTGTCCACATAGCCTACAACTTTTTCTTGCCATGCCTCATAATCCTACCATGTATCTTGAGACACATCGTGCTGAAGTCGTCCAATTTTTTCTATAAAAGGGAAAATGGCGCCATTTCTTTTTCATTTTCTACACCTCACTCTCTGACAGCTTGTGTATGATAGTGAAACTTGTTTCCTTGATTCCACACGTTTAGGCCTAAACTTATGAATTCAAACCATAACCGTGTTCTCTATCCAAAAATTTGAACTTTTAGAACCCAACTTTCATTGAATTTTCTGAGAATTAAGCTACAATTTCAAACCCTAGACATATTTCAATAAAGAACACATGTGGGGGGATAAATTCCTAATTATAGTAGGGAAATTTAGTATTTTAGTTCAATTGAGCTTTTAAACCTTTAAACAAGATGAAATTTCTTTTAATTCTACCAATTTTGAATCCAATTTGTTTTAAAAACCCCAAATCCAACCATATTATGTGCACACTTTTCATTCCCACCATTCAATATAAAATATTCTCTTTCAGGTGCACACCTTCAAGATTCCATTTTTCCTATTATCCTTCTTTAGTTATTTAACTGTTCTCAGCAAGTTCACCTTTCCCAATGGCTTCCTCATCAACTAAGAGTTCCACTAATATCTAGACAAAAGGCAAAGCCAAAGAACCAAATTTTATTAATGGACAGGTAGATGTTTGAGACCCAATGTTAATTGCATACAATATGAAGACAGTCATTCAGATCATGCTAAACACCAATGAAGTGAAAGGAGATCACAATAAAATGTGTGCAAAAAATATCTTCGTTATTGTCTCGCAATTGTTCTATTCCCTAGAGATAGTTACCTAGTGTGCATGTGAATACGTGCGAGACAATAGAGTGATTTTCTAGTCCCAAGATGGTAGCAAAATAATTACAATAACTCCAGAGACAATTGCATACATGTTGTAATTCCCCGTTAGTAGAAAAAAACAAAGGCTAAATAAGGAATAAATTAAAGAGAAATGGATCATCCTTGCACGAGAGGTCGAATAAAGGATGTTTGTCAGTTTCTTCAAAGTAATGGTTCCTCCCTCTAGTCACCCTCCTTATCATATCGTATATTTTGATTCCGTGTCAAAGCTATCCTTCTCCATCGTTTCCCAAGTTCTCAATTTAGATACTAATGTTTATATAGCTAAGTAATTCCTAGGTCTTTTGGTATCTTTGTGTTATCTGGGCACCAAGGCTTGGATCAGATTCGATTTCCCATAGTTCCTATCAAATGAAATTCAATATCAAATGGTAGATTTTAGAGAAGGAAATTCCCTCCACTACCAACATACCTAGTCCACTTATGTATCCATCATCAATACTCCCACCTAGAGCAGCTAAAACCCTGAATGGTTGATGAGCACAATGCCTTATTACTAGTCTATGAGTGGCTACCCATTTTCCAAAAGACATAAAACAATCAGGATTTTTTTATTATATTTCCTCTTGTATGTCAGTTGTGTATAAAATTTTGTATGGTTAACCAATGCCCAAATTCCCTTCTTTCCTTAGGAAAAGGTTACAATTAACCTTAGATACTAGAGTCAATGACTTGTACCTTTTCCAGGACTACACAATCATCCAAGTATATTGGTTTGAGGGCCAACCATACCTATTGCCAGCATTCTTGACTACTCACAAAGGAGATCGAAGTCTCTAAGAGGAGCACGAATAGTTGCAGCAGTAGCCGAGAGTCAGAATTTCAGATCTACAGTGGGAGGTCGATGTTCTTGTAGTAGGAGGCCAAGTTGATCTTGATCTTGGAGGGTTTTTGTTTGAGTCACTAGGTCATGGTATTTGTCAATTGAAGGATCTATAATAAGAGAAGATATTTAAGGGTTTTCCCCTCAAGAGGAGCAGTTTTGGCCCTAGTTTGTAGCCTATATACCGTGTCACTATTTTTATTGTTTTAGTAGTTATTTAATGTATTTCACATTGTAATAATAAGGAACAAATCTCATAAGGTAAAAATATAACACAAACAATTATCAAGTTAAAGAGAATTAACATAATTATTTCCCTACTAAATTCTCAATAAGACATAAGTACACTATTTCGGACAAGTTGTTTCCAAGAATGGCATAACAGTAGATCCAAAGAAGATAAAAGCTATCATGGAGTGGAAAACTCCTAAAAAGGTGGAGGAAGTTAGATTATTCATGGGCTTAGCAAGTGACTACAAGAGGTTCATTAGGAACTCATCATGCATTGCATATCCCCTTACATCATTGCAGAGGAACGTAACAATTTTGAATGGACAGAGGAATATGCAACTAGTTTTGAGTAGTTGAAGAAGTTGTTGAGAAATGCTCTAGTGTTAAAGATTGCAAATCAAGAAAAAGAGTTTGAAGTGTGTACAAATGCTTGCAAGAGAGGAATTGGTGGAGTCTTGATGCAGGAGGGACAAGTGATATGTTATGAGTCTAGGAAACTAAATGAGCACGAGAAGAACCACGTGATTCATGATCTTGAGTTGGAAGCTATTATTCATGCCTTGAAGATGTGGAGACATTATCTTCTTGCCATGAGGTTTGTGTTGATGAGCTATCACAACGGGTTGAGATATTTATTTGACCAACCGAATCTAAATGCCAGGAAAGCTAAATGGTTGGCTACTCTTAGTGAGTTTGACTTTGAGATCAGGTACATGAAGGGAAAGGAGAACATGGTTCCAGGTTCTCTCAGTAGGAAAATGTTGTTGAACCATGTTGTAGTAGTGAGCTCATATGGGACAAATTTACATGATTAGGTCTTACTGGTAGGATAGCAAGATGATAGGTATAAGGAGCTTATGCACAGGTTACAATAGTGTACAAGTGATCAGGATATGGAGTATCATCTTACAGCAGATGGCTTGGTGAGATTTAGGGACAAGATATATGTGTCAAATAACAGTAAACTCAAGAAGCTTATCTTGAGGGAGTTTCATGTAAAACCATATTCATGTAAGCTAGGATATTAGAATACGTTGACAACAATTAATAAGTTCTACTACTTGACGAATCTAATGAAGGAAGTGGTAGAGTTCATGGTGCGATGTTTGTATTCTCAGCAGGTCAAAGGAGAGTGTAAGCATCCAAGTAGATTTCTTTGGCCTATTATAATTCAAAAGTGGAAATGGGTGGTCATTTCCATGGATTTCATTACAGGTCTTCCGAGGACATCGAGGTAGCATGATTTTATCATGGTTGTGGTAGACGGGTTGATCAAGGTAGCTCACTTCATTCTAGTGAAGACTACTAATTAAGCTAGTGAGGTAGCACAGGTCTTCATCATGGAGATCGCGAGGTTTGATGGTGTTATGAAGGAGATTATGCCAGATAGGGATGCCAAGTTCACTTCCAAGATTTCGAAGGAGTTGTTTCTAGGATTAGGGACAGGTTTTTCCTTCAACACAACTCATCATCAATAGATAGATGGATAGAGAGAGAGGGTCAATATGATATTGGAGGATATGTTGAGGATGTATGTTGTAACACCCTCTTTCGACATCCACCCAAGTAACCATGCCAACTAGGGTAAACATGAAACGAGAGACTACTACAATTATATTTTACCTTGTAGGTGGCCTTAAGGAAGTGGAATCAACGGAAACATCACACATAGTCATCCCACATCATCGAAAAAACCCTCGGGAGACAAGTCAGCCACCTAGATAGCATGTCCCTAGGTCCCACTATTGTTCTGTATCTCTTAGACCATAATCACTCTCATGCTAGGGGCAAGGGAGAGACCAACAACCTAAATTTGCTCTCACAGGCTTGCCTCACAATGGACAGGGACCAAAATTTCCAATTATGTGCCAGCGACCCCGAGATTTAAGCCATTTTCTTTAGGGCGAGACATCAGGCCATTAGCCAGAATGGAGTGATAGCTTGAAATCATTAAAACTATAAGGAAAAAATGATACAAAAAAACAAAAAATTGAACAAGACCATAAAAAGACCCCTACTAGCCATGCCAGGCATTTCGTCAAACATATTATCAACATGTAACCTACAGGTGTAAGCAACATAATTAAGTGTAGGGATCTAATACTTATCTGAGAATCACTATGAACCATTGTTCCCTCATGTCATTTTCTGCATTATCATCTAATAGGTCATAGATACACTATCCATTCTTTTATAAGTAAAAAAATGTTGAAAGGCATACATAGTAGTTGCCATAAAAGATACATATAACTAGCATAATAGGAACAAAAATACCATAAACATGTGAGCCATAAAAATCCACATATACATCTATACATTTGCACATAGAAATCAAGGGAATGAATTTCTCATTGATGAATGTTATGAACCAACTAGAGATGGGACTACCACATTCCACCCGAGCATATAATGACTGAGCCAAATATCTCTTCATCCATTCACCCGCCATGCCATATTCCAAGCATGAATGTGGGACTCAAACCAAGAGAGCCAACCAGAACATACCAATGCCAAACCACCTCACCCTCATCAACAAAAACCAGGCTTTACGGTAATCCATCCCATATCACTAGGCCAACACAATGAACACATCATAACAGGATTTACCATGATCTCCACTTGATCACTAGGCCAAACAATCATGGATGCCACTATATTTCTCCACCTACACTGTGAGGAATTTTCTTACCTCCTAGTCTCTTAGGATTTACCACAATCTAAACCTGGATCACTAGGCCCTAAACCGAGAGCGACTCTCTAGGATTTACCACATATCCCAAACCTGGGATTACTAGGCCCAACGAAGAGAAAACCTCCTCTTGGATTTATCATATATCCTTCCACTCACCAGCAATGGTTACTAGGTCCATCGAGCCAACAAAATCCTAGATTTACCACAACCCACAATCTTGCTCAGGGGTAACTAGGCCAATGGATTTACCATGATCCACAGTCTAGTTCATGGACCACTAGGCCATGAGCTCTAACATTCAGAGATCCACCCCACTCAGCTTTCAATCCATTGGGAAAGCCAGCTCAACCAAAACATGAGAACCCCATCACAGCATGGCTATTAGGAAATGGCAAGGCTATGCTAGAAACATTACCACACATGGAAAAACTCATGCCATGATAGAAACTAACCATATGCAATACCATGCATGCCAAATCTAGCAAGGAAAATACACATACAAGTCAATACCTATAACGAAGCCTATTGTAGCTACTTGATCTTGCCTTTCTATGCTCGATCTTTGCTTCCTCTTCCCTTCTTTTCCTTTCTTGCTCCAATGGAAACATTTCTCTAAGAAACTCTAAGTATCCAAGAGGATGAGAGAGAGAGAGAGAGAATAATGAGAGATCTCCAAAATTCAACTGAAAAAAGCTTAACAGTTGGTCCTCATAAACCTTTTTGTGAATGAGGCCTCTATTTTCTTCATTTTCCATTATTTTCCTTCATTTTACTTCTCACATGCAACTTGTGACCTTTCGCCTCCCTTTTCTCCTAATTTCCATTATTTTCATAAATAAATGTGCAAAAAATGCCATTTTTCCTTTCCAAAATCTTAGCCATTTCCTTTTCCAATTTCCTTAGCCATAAACAATCAAATAAACACCCCCCTAGGATATTTTTCCCAACATTCAGCTTGGAATAAGTGTCCCATCAACCATGGTTATTGATTTTATCTTTTATTACATGGAATTTTCACCAGGGTTATTATAGAACCCTCCCCCTTAGGGGACACCATCCTCGGTGTTCAATCACACATATACCTCAGCAACCTGCTAAAAAAAGACATACTACTCATGGAGATTTATAACATAGCTCGTTGCAGTATTTAAAATGAAATAATTGCTCAGAAGAAAAGCATCATGACACCATGGAAACATACTGCATAATGGAGTTTTATAACACAACTCATTACGATATTTACAATGATCATCATGTTGAGTTCCAATCCACATGACATCATAATCACATGTAAGCATAGTAACATGATAACATAATCATAATAACATGACACCCATATCACATAGTGTGTTAGGATATTATGACACATAGGAAATAGTTAAGTATAACTTGGTCTAGTGTAGAGTTAGGTAAAGTTTGTTTCTTTACTTTGTACTTTTGTAATATACAATTCAACGGTCACAATATGTTCTAGGCATGAAGTTGTTCGACGGTTCATTCTCTCCTCGGTATTACCAACACTTGATCCGTGGCTTAACAACGGATTGGTCATTGATCTTTATTTAAAGAGCATGGAGGTTCATTTGTAAGGTGACCATTCATGAGAGAATATTATGTAAATTTTCTTCCTTTTACATTAATAAATTGCATGAAGTAGTCATGTTGGCTTAGGTCATGGATTGTTTCCCTCTTTGAGGGTTTTAACAACGTCAAGAATATTGGTGTATTGATCATGATTTGTTTGTGAGCGGTGTATTTGGATGTTCTATCTGAGGAACTTACCCTGTAAATTCCTAAATGGTTTGGAGCTATTTGAGGGTCGCATCCGTTGATGATCCAAATCCGAAGCCAGTACAACTGCATTTGATTGTCGTTTCCTAGATCTACTATTTCTGACCACTTTGAACTGAGAGGATTGCTCGATTATGTCAGGAGAATTTATTCTAGTGAATAACCCCTTTCATTTCACAAGAAAAGGTTTCTGGTAGCCCTAGCTATGTCATTTTTAAGATATGGAGGTATACAATCATTATTTGCATCTCTCTGTTTTTATTACCGGATCTATATCTTTCATTTTTGCGTATGCTCTTTACTCCGTGACACTAAGCGATCTTAAAAAATCATAAACATAAGAGAATTATTTTTCTCATGTGTATGCTCTTTTCTACCATGCCTTAGTGTGATATCGGAAAATCAAAAACATTGCGGAAAATATTTAGTTTCCGACGAAATCTAACTTTAAGCCATAAGGATTGTTTTTTTGCATCTTTGCTTTGAGTTGTGTGTGTTTTTTTGTTTTGTAGGCAGAAATGTGTTTTTCAAGTAAGCACACACCCCAAACCTTAAGTGAGTTAAAAAAAATAAAACAACTAACCTTTTAAAGTAGCTCACTTGGTCCAAAGTTACTTTATTGGAATATATATATTGGGTTCAAGTCTTTCTTTTTGTTGAGTTACTTTTTCAAAAGCACATGTAACTTATGTTTTAAAGTTACCTTATCTAAAAATGTTCTCACCCATTATAAAAAGTGAGTCACTTATAATTCTAAAGTCACTTTATCTTTTATTTAGTTTATAATTTAGTGGATAGTTGATCCAGGTGGATGTTCCTGGCCACCCACCTATCCCATTTGGACCTCCGCAACTGTCTCATTCAGTTTTTCAGTTTCCATAATTGTAGCACAATTTACTATTTTTAGCAGTTTTTTTCGGGTCCTGAACTTCTGGAGCCGTTTTAAGGCCCTAAATGACGTTTTTTGGGAAATCTGGGGGCAACATGGATCCATGGATGGATGTTGCACTTACCAAAGTGGTATTTCTTGGATAGATCTTTCTAATGAGCTATCATACACGCCAAACGGAGATCGTATGCCAAAGTTACAACCCCGAGAAATTGATGTTCCAATTTACCTAAAACAGGGCCTATAATTTGGTGTTTCATCTTCTAGGGTTAGGTTTTGGAATGTGAAGGGTTTTCCATTGTTTCTAAATAATAAATAGGCCTTCAAGCCTCATTGTAACATAGTTCAGAACAATTCAGAGGCATGTAGCCCCCACATCTCTTCTTAGAGATAAGCTACCATCGCCCTAGCTGGTTTATTTTCAACTCTGTTTGTAAGCATATTTCAGTGTTTCCCATTAATGAAATGAAGTATTATTTCTGCTGCATCTTTGTGTATATGGTTATCTCTGTATTTTGTTGCATTCCTATTTAAATCTGGATCAGTGGTATCAGAGGGGTCTGCTTGTTCTCTGTTTTTCTTTGCATGTCCCCAACGAGGTTGGGCTATAAGGAGTTAGGGTTTGAACTAGTCGAACCTTTGCAAGACTAGCCTCGCAAATCCCGACGGCCTCCCATGGAGGATGAGAAGAAAGACGAGGGGGGATGAGATCCTATCAAAATATTGCTCGAAGAAGCCCTCGAGCGACAACGGAACGCAATGATGGACAAATTTGCCCAGATCCTTCAGCTACTACCGAGAAGCGACGCATCGGCTTCCAACAACTACTCTGGAAATGCCACGCCCTTTAAGGTACAAGTTAATTTTGAAATCCCCATATTCAAGGGTCAAATAGATGCAGATGCCGTAGATAAATGGTTAAATCTGCTAGAGGGTTATTTTTTTGTTCATGAATTTTTGAGTTGGGAAAAGATTGTTTTCGTTCTTCTCAAAGCAGGCCCCCACGTCAAGGACTAGTGGGAAACCTACTGCGAGCAGAAGGATGAAAGTACCGGCTCACTATTTTCAGCCGCACCCACCTGGAATTCATTCCGAGATGCAAGGAGCAGTATTACCCTGTCGGAAGCTAAGTGGACCACGCTGCGGCAGGGAAGGGACCAAGACGTGCCAGAGTTCACCAATATTTTCCATACGCTTCGCACAAAGTTGGGTATAAATGATACGGAGGATCATTTGATACTCAAATACCACGGCTGCCTACACAAGTACATCTAGGAAGAAATAGAATTCCTGAACATCTCCTCGCTCGACACAGCATACCGATATGCCGTCAAGGTCGAGCAGAAGTTTAAACAAAAGAAGTGAGACTTTGGATTTGCGAATCCAAAGCAAGGGAAAGGTGCCCCTAAACCACAGAACAAAGGACAGAGCCAAGGTAGGTTAGCCCAAGAAAACCTGCCAACGGTACAAGCAAAGATCAGCGCCGCGAAACCGAAGAAGGACACAGGAAAGTGGTGTGAGTTCCACAAGAGTCCCACTCATAACATAAGTGAGTGTCAGACCAAGCAGTTGCTGGTGGTCGAGTTGAGGGCTTCCAAATCAGATACATGTTCTGACCCTGAGCCAGAACCCAACAAGGGGAATGGCAAAGGGAAGCATATCATTGATGTAGATCCCAGCGCCACTATTGCCACCACAAAGATCCAGAAGAATGAGCTTGAAGAGCCAGAGGAGGGGGAACGTCTTTTCCACTCATAGATGTGGGTGAAGGGTTCACTACTGCAATTCATTATTGACAGTGGCAGCAAAAAGAACCTTATTTCAGAAGAGGTCGTGAAGCAGTTAGGCCTACCGACTACACCACACCCATAGCCGTACAGTATCGGGTGGCTTCATGAAGGACGAGATCTCAAATTTTGCCAGCAATGTCGCCTTCCCTACATCATCAAACCATTCACAGAAGAGGTATTGTGTGATGTTACACTTTTGGATGTTTGTGATGTATTATTAGGCCAGCCATACTTGTGGAGGCGACATGCTGTGTATGAGTCAAGGCCTCGTGCTGTCATTATTTCTTTGAATAATTCATTATACAGGATACCAGAGATAGCCCCACCTACTGCCACATCTTTGATCACTTCTAAGAAAGGCAGCAAGCTCATATCACAGACCAGGAAATTCATCTGTATGGTTCACTCCCAAAGTAAGGGGAAGATCGTTGCTACATCCATGACCCCCGCAAAGGGTTCCTCCACGTAGCAGCAGTAGCAGAGGGATACAGTCATGACAGAACACAGGAACAACTTCTCCTCACCCACAGGGGTACCACACAAGTTTCAGGTGGGCAACAAAGTCTGGTTGCATCGACAGAAAGAACGCCTTACCAGAACCCACCAGAAGCTCAGACCACTCCGACATGGTCCTTACAAGTACCAAGCCTGTGGGGAACAATGCTTTGGAGCACAACATTCCTCCATTCCTTTGCCTACACCAAGTGTTCAATGTAGACCATCGTCGACCATGCTTCCCCACCATTACTGGACACATCTGAAAATGCAGGACAAGTTCAGTAGATGGAGGAACTAAACGCAATGGGGACCATTGCTTCCTAAGGGGGGAGGAATGATCCAGGTGGATGTTGGTGGCCACCCACCTATCCCATTTGGACCCCGCAATTGTCTCTTTCAGTTTTTCAGTTTCCGTAATTGTAGCACAATTTACTATTTTTAGCAATTTGTTTCGGGTCCTGAACTTCCGGAGCCATTTTGAGGCCCTAAACGACGTTTTTTGGGAAATATGGGGGCAACATGGGTCCTTGGACCGATTTTGCCCTTCCCAAAGTGGTATTTCTTGGATAGATCTTTCTAACGAGCTATCATACGCGTCAAACGGAGATCATATGCCAAAGTTACGACCCCAGGAAATTGATGTACCAATTTACCCAAAACGGGGCCCACAATTTGGCGTTTCATCTTCTAAGGGTCGGTTTTGGAATGTGAAGGGTTTTCCATTGTTTCTCAATAATAAATAGGCCTTCGAGCCTCATTGTAACACAGTTCAGAACAGTTCATAGGCATGTAGCCGCCACATCTCTTCTCAGAGATAAGCTACCATTGCCCTAGTTGGTTTATTTTCAACTCTGTTTGTAAGCATATTTTAGTGTTTTCCATTAATGAAATGAAGTATTATTTCCGCTGCATCTTTGTGCATATAGTTATCTTTGTATATTGTTGCATTCTTGTTTAAATCCGGATCAGTAGTTCATAAAGTATCATTGTAAAAGTGACTTTCACTTATTTATATAAGTGGGTCACACAGAGTAATCTTTTTTTAAAAGTGAGATAATTAGATTAAGTTTGGAAGGGGTGAGTGGCGGGGGAGGGATGGGGCAGAGGGAATTTTTTAAATATAACATTATCATTCACTTCCACACATTCACGTACTTCATCGACATCTTCAATATATTTTCTTCAAAAAGTCATAACTTCTTCATCTGGAAGCCAATTTTTTTAATCAGCCTATTTTTTTTGAGATTTTCCATTAGAACACTTAGTTTCATCATCTATAATTTCAGTTTCTGTTAAAATGGAAAGTCCACACCAAGTTATTCTTGATAGCTCCAACTAATTCCAATGGTTTTCCTACATTGTGGATTTACTTAGAAGTAAAGGTCTTTATAAAATAGCCTCAAGCCAAGAATCTAAACCTAAAGATGAAGATAAGGCAACCAAATGGGAAAATAAGCAAGATCAAGCATGTGGGTTGATAGGGATGTCTATTTCTCTAGACATTAGATTCCATATCGCAGAACTTGATACTCATGATGAAGCAATGAAACAACTCAAAAAAGTTTTTGGAATTAAAAATGAAATTAGAGTCCATCATTGAAAATGAGTTTCTTATGTTGGACCCCAATACTTTTTCTTCCATTGGAGATTTTTTGTCCAAGTTCAAGACCCTTAGACTTCTCTTGGAAGGTGTTAAGGTTAAGAAAGAATATGGTATCCTTATCTATTCAATTCTTACTAAGTTAGGACCGACCTATTCTGTATTTGTTTCCACCTTCCATTCTACTAGAGAAGCCTTTATTTCTCAAGGACAAGCCTACAAGTCCCCCTCTTTTGATGCCTTTTGTCATTCTTTAATAAGAGAACAAGAAAAATTTTTACATATTGGTCTTCTTAATACTGGAAACTCTTCGAAGAAAGCCTTAGCAGCCCAACAACAACCAAATTCAAAGAATCCCAAGAATCAGTATCATAAATTGAATGGCCCTAAACCAAAAAAGGGTCCTAAGTAATTTCAATCTCAAAATGAAAAATCAATTCAACAAAATGGTAAGGCAAATAAAAACAAAGGGAAAAATACTGATAGACATTACAACTTTTGTAATCGAGATGGCCATTTAGAATCCGAATGCTTTAAGAAGATGGAAACCTTGGAAGCAACAATGAAGAAGCATAACATCCATTTGGAGCACTCTTCAACTTCATTCTCATCTTCAAGAATAACACTTTCTACATGTGGTTGTCAAGCATCTCAGTTTGTGTATACACTAAATGTATCTACTTCTTCTCATTCTCATGAATGGCTTATTGATTCTAGAGCTTCTTATCACATGACCAAAAACAACGCCATGTTTTCTTCTTTAAATGATTGCAACACCAAAAATATATATGTTGGTGATGATAGATCTCTTAGTGTTGTAGGGACTGAAACTACTCATCTTGAAAATGCTCAATTTAATGATCTATTATGTGTTCCTAGATTATCCTGCAACCTTCTATATCTATATGAGATAATTCATTGAGGTGGAGGTAAAATCATTGAGTTTTCACCTCATGATGTTGTAATTAAGGACCTAAGCAAACCTAGATAGATTTTAACTACTCGCACTATTGATGATTCTGCAAGGTTGTATAAGTTTAACAACTTTGGGTCATCAACTCTTCCCTTGGTATTTGTTTCTCATAATGATGAAGTGAGAAAACTTTGGCATGAACGATTTAGTCACTTAAACTATCGCTCCCTTCAAAATATATGTAAAGAAAATATGGTGATAGGTTTTCCTATGGTATCTTGTAGAGATGGTGTTTGTTCTAGATGTGTACTCGAAAAACATCATCGAAATAGTTTTGGAAAACATGCCACTTGGCATGTCTCAACCCCTTTACAACTTATGCATAGTGATTTATATGGTCCACTTCTAGTTGTTTCATTCTATGGCTACAAGTATTTCTTAACTTTCATTGATAATTTCTCTAGACACACTTGGGTATACTTCTTAAAACTCAAGAGTGAAGTCTTTAACATGTTCTTGGCCTTTAAGGCACTTTGTTGAGAAACAATCTAGACATCAAATTCTTAAGCTAAAATATGATAATGGTGAAGAATATGTTAACAAAAAATTCATTAACTTTTTCACTGAACATGGAATTCAATTTCAACATACTGTTCCATATACTCCACAACAAAATGGTGTAGTTGAAAGGAAGAATCTCACCTTAAAGGAAATGGCTAATTGTATGCTTCAATCTAAAGGACTTAGTCTTAATTTTGGGCAAAAGAAATTAAATGTGCAAATTACATAGTAAATCACAGTCCTACTAAGGTTTTAAAGAATATCACTCCAGAAGAAGCATGAATATCAATTAAACCAGATGTAAGTCACTTTCATGTTTTTGGAAGTGAAACATGGGCCCATATTCCAGATGAGAAACATAAAGCCTTAGAACCTAAGAGTGAAAAATGTATTTTTGTTGGATATTATGAAGATGTCAAAGGATATAGACATATTCCACATAAATCCAAAAATGTTATCATTAGAAGAGATGTAAATACTAAAGTTTGCTGAAAATATATAGGCCTACGAGCCTAGTTCAGTGGATGTGTGGTCTCCCTTCTACTTATGAAAATCTTTATTCTTCAGATGATGAAAGTGAGGATGAAAATCCTCCCCCACCTTCTTGGGATCCTCCTTCAACTCCTTAGATTCCAAAATGGGTCTGTGCTACCGTGGATACAATAGGTGCTCTTACAGGTGATCCTACAGATTAGCGTCACACACGTTCTCAGTTTGATAGAGCCTCTTCTTTACTGGCTCAAGCTTCAATGAATTATGATCCTGACACCTTTGCAGAAGTTTCAGGCCATCCAGATTGGGGCACAACTATGAATGAAGAATATCGTTTACTATTGAAAAATGATTCATGGGACCTTGTTGCTCTTCCAAAGGGACGAAAATTCTTTAGATGCAAATTGGTTTACAGAACCAAGTTTGGACTAGATGGAAAATTTGATAAACATAAAACTTGTCTTGTTGCTAAGGGTTTTTCACAAGTTGAAGGCATTGACTATACTGAAACATTCTCCCCTGTTTCCAAAATGAACTCTATTGGCCTTGTACTTTCCCTTGTTGCCTCTTTCAAATGGGAAGTCCATTAGATGGATGTGAAATTCGCCTTCTTGCATGGGGACTTGCATGAAGAAATATCTATGGAATAACCTTCTCACTTTATACATACAGAATCCAACCTTGTATGTTAGCTTAAGAAATCCCTTTATGGTCTCAAGCAAGCTCCTCGAGCTTGGTATGCCAAAATGGATATATTTATTTTAGATACTGACTTTTCTAGGTGTCATTCTGATAACATTGTCTACACCAAGAAAGTAGGTAAGTCTCTTATCATTCTTGTTATTTATGTTGATGATCTTATTCTTATTGGTAGTGATCCCAACGTTATAAACCATATGAAGTCTAGCCTTAAAAAGAAGTTTGAAATGATGGACTTAGGATACTTGCATTATTTTCTTGGTCTTCAAGTCTTGCAATCCAAAGAAGGTATTTCCCTTTCCCAGTCCAAGTATGACTATGATATTCTACACCATTTTCACATGGAAGACTATAAGCCAACCCCTTCTCCCTTTCATTTTGGAGCCAAAATTTCAGTCACTTGTACTTCCCCTGAAGTTGACATTACCTTATACCATCATCTTGTAGGAAAACTTTTTTATGTGACCCATACTCGTCCTAACCTTTCCTTTATTGTTGGCATTATTTCTTGGTTTATGCAAAACCCACATGAAAGTCATTGGAAAGAAGCTAAAATAATACTTCATTAGGTTCAAAGTACAGTTCAGTTTGGGAGTCATTATAGTGCAAAAGCATCTCCTCTATTGGTTGGTTTCACTAATTTCGATTGGGCTCGTGACCCTGATGATCATAAGTCTACTACAGGTTATGTATTCACTCTTAGTTATAGACCTATTACATTGTCTTGCAAGAAAAAAAGTGCCATTTCTATTTCTTTAGTAGAAGAAGACTATCATGGCACCGTAGAAGCTAGTAAGGAAGCCATGTTGCTTCATAAGATCCTGTCAAAGTTTGTCTTTCAGCAGCAACATCTAACTACACTTTGGTGTGATAATCAAAGTGCCATTCAACTATGCAAATATCGATTCGAACATCAGCGCAAAAAACACATTGAACTACCCATGCACTTCATTAGAAAGCTCATTCATGACCATGTTCATGAGGTGCTATATTGTTCAACTGATGATCAAGTTGCATACATCTTTACAAAGGCTATCACAGAGGAAAAGTCTACTAAACTTCAATTTATGGTTGGAGTTCACGAAGTTGTCACTAAGGGGGGATAGGATCTGATGCCTCCTTCCTACCCATATATTGTCACATTTTTACATCGTTCAATTCTATCCCAAGTTGTTCTTAAGGGGCGATGTTAGGATATTCCAACACATAGGAAATACTTATGTATAACTTGGTCTAGTGTAGAGTTAGGTAAAGTGTGTTTCTTTACTTTGTACTTTTGTAACTTACAATCTGAAAATCACGATATCGTCTAGACAAGAAGTGATATGATGGTTCATTCTCTCCTCGGTATTACTGATAGTTGATCCATGTCTTAACACCTGATTGGTCCATGATCTCTATTTAAAGAGTATGACTGTTCATGAGAGAATCTTATGTAAATTTTCTTTCTTTTACATTAATAAATTTCCTGAAGTGGTCGTGTTGGCTCACCCGTGGACTATTTCCCTCTTTGAGAGTTTTAACCGCATCAAGAATATTGGTGTATTGATATTTGTTATGCCTGTGAGCGATGTCCTTTGGTGTTCTATCTAAGGAACTTACCCTGTAAATTTCTACCTAGTGGAGCTTCCTAACATAGCTCATGGTGGTATTTACATCCATATACATGTGTATATAGAGCAACATTACCAAAATATATACCAAAAATATATACCAAGTCATATACCGAAAGCATGTATCAAAATATATACTAAACACCATATCTAAGCATATATCAAAACTTCATATAGCATATACCAAACCATCATAAAGCATATTGTAGGAATTTACAGGGTAAGTTCCTCAGACAGAACACCAAAAGGACACCGCTCACAAACAGATCACAGATCAATACACGAGTATTTTGACGTGGTTAAAACCCTCAGAGAGGGAAATAGTCCATGGCCTGTGCCAACCTGGCTACTACAGGCAATTTATTAATAAAAGAATGAAAATTTACATAAGCTTCTCTTATGCACGGTGAACCTACAAATGACCCTCCATGCGCTTTAAATAGAATTCATGGACCAATCGGGTGTCAAGCCACGGATCAAGTGTCGGTAATACCGAGGAGAGAATGAACCGTCGGATCACTACATATCGTGACCGTCGGATTGTAAGTTACAAATGTACATGTTAAAGAAACACACTTTACCTAACTCTATGCTAGACCAAGTTATACTTAACTATTCCTACGTGTCGAAATATCCTAACATCCCCCCTTAAGAACAACTTGGGATAGGATTGAAGGATTTACAAATATGACACAATAGGAGAAGGAAGGAGGCACTAGAGCCTATCCCACCTTAGTGACAACTTCCTGAACTCCAAGCATATATCGAAGTTTAGTGAACTTCGCCTCTGTGAGAGCCTTTGTGAAGATGTCTGCAACCTGATCATCTGTTGAACAATATTGCACTTCAAGAACATGGTCATGAATGAGCTTTCTGATGAAGTGCATGTGAAGTTCAATGTGTTTGCTGCGCTGATGCTGAACTGGATCTTTGCAAAGCTGAATGGCACTTTGATTATCACACCAAAGTGTAGTCGGATGCTGCTGCTCAAAGCCCAATTCTGATAGGATCTGACGAAGCCACAAGGCTTCCTTACTAGCTTCCACGGCACCACGATACTCTGCTTCTGCTGACGAAAGAGAAATGGCAGCCTGTTTCTTACAAGCCCATGTAATAGGTCCTGAACCAAGAGTGAAGACATAACCGGCAGTAGACTTCCGATCATCGGGGTCACCAGCCCAATCAGAATAAGTGAAACCAACTAATAGAGGAGCTGCTTTGGCACTGTAATGAATCCCAAACTGTACTGGACCTCGAACATAACGAAGTATTCTTTTAGCTGCTTTCCAATGACTTTCACGGGGGTTTTGCATAAAACGAGCAACAAGGCCAACAGCAAAGGAAAGGTCAGGACGAGTATGGTTAAATACAAGAGTTTTCCTACAAGTTGACGGTATAAGGTAGCATCAACTTCAGGAGAAGTACAAGAGACTGAATCCTTTAGATTGCAGCATACAATTAGCCATTTCCTTTAAGGTGCGATTTTTCCTTTCAGCTACACCATTTTGTTATGGAGTGTATGGAACAGTATGTTGCATTTGAATTCCATTTTCGGTGCAAAAGTTGATGAATGTGTTTTTAACATATTCTCCACCATTATCAGTTCTTAGCTTAAGAATTTGATGTCCAGATTGTTTTTCAACAAAGGCCTTGAAGGCCAAAAATGTGTTAAATACTTCGCTCTTGAGTTTTAAGAAGTATACCCAAGTGCGTCTGGAGAAATCATCAATGAAAGTTAAGAAATACTTGCAGCCAGAGAATGAAGCAACAGGAAATGGACCACACAAATCACTGTGAACAAGCTGTAAAGGGGCCGAGGCGTGCCAAGAGGCACGTTTGTCAAAACTGTCCCGATGATGTTTTCCGAGTACACATCCGGAACAAACACCATCTCGGCAAGATACCATAGGAAGACCTGTCACCATATTTTCTTTACATAGATGCTGAAGGGAGCGATAGTTTAAGTGACCAAATCGCTCATGCCAAAGTTTGCTCACTTCATCATTATGAGCAACAAATACTGAGGGAAGATTTGATGACCCAAAGTTGTGAAACTTATACAACTTTGTGGAATCATCAGCAATACCAGTAGCTAGAATCTGTTTAGGATCTCTTAGATCCTTGATTACAACATCATGAGGTGAAAATTCAACAATTTTACCTTCACCTGAATGAGTTATCTGATATACAGATAGAAGGTTGTGTTGTGCTTTGCAAACAACCTCCCATTTCATATTATTTTTATTCACAACATCATTAAAATATGAAATGGGTCCCTTTAGAAATAAAAATGATATCAAAACTTTTACTTTCGAAAAACCCGATAATCAAAAGGAGCGCTTTACTTTACGCATAAACCTTTAAAAGCAATATTCATTTAATAGCGGAAATAAAGCGAATATATGGTTTTTGTGATAAAGCGATCGCAAGATCGCATATCGCAAAAAACATAAACAATACACCAAATGACATATGGCCTTCCCCCGATGCAATAAAGCTATCGGCGATATCGCAATCGGCAATCCCCTTATGTGCACCACTAATACACCGCATGGTAAAGCCCCGATGCGATAAAGCTATCGGCGATATCGCAATCGGCCCCGCTCCTCTATTTTTGTAACATATGCACATATGCCTTTTCGCCGATGCGATTTCGCAATCGGCAATCGGCGATCCTCTTGTCTCGTCCTTAATGCATATATGCCTTTCGCCGATGCAATATCGCAATCGGCGATCGGCGATATTCAAATCACTGTCAAAGCCATTCATGCGCTCCCTTCCGATGCGATGCGATAAGGCACGGTTCTCAATGCAAAAGCCGTTAAAGTGATTGGAGAGCCCAATTTATTGATAATTAAGGCATAATCACTCCTGCTCGGCCGCCCATTGCATGCTTTAAGAGATTTTCAACCAAATTTGGGAATAATGGGCATTTATAAGGTAGAAGGCCCTATACAGTTACTTAATGAATCCCTGTCCTGAGATCTGCCTATAGATCGTCTTCGCGCCGTTTGATAAAAACATAATATATTAACGTTCATCTTTTACATTTTGCTATCAACTCTGAGTTTTACTGTTATCTCTGTGTTATGCCGAATTCTCTTCTCTGTGCAGAATACAGTTCTACAAAAGGATTCAGACATGATGGATAAAAAGTCCAAGAAGGTTGCAGGTGCTTCAAATCCACCAGCTACAGGGCAATCGGCGCTAAATAGCAAAAAAGGCTTAATATCTGACACAACATGCGCAGGCCTAGCCAGGACAACTTGGCAAGGAACTTATGATTTGATAGAAGCCGAAAAACCAACACAGACAGCAGAAGAAGCTACCGCGGATTCACCTAAAAAGTCGGAATGTTCTCTTAAGGATTTGGCAAATTCCTTCCTCCATAGAATTGCAGCAAGGGAGCAAATTCTCCCGTATACTGATGTTGTCAAATGGGAAATTGAAGAAATCCCCATCACTGATAGAACTTTCATCACAAAGGATGGGAGAATTTTTGGGTCATTTAAGCCTGAAGATATGAGGCAAATGTATCATTTTCCTAAGCCGGAGAAGATATATAATAGCGCCTTTCTGAAGCAATTTGCAAGCGAATACGAGATCGAGTCTGAACCTATCAAGGAATGGAGGCAGAATCCAAATAAACACAAACATGAAGCCTCCGGTAAGTACTCAGTCGCCTCTTTGTGTTCTCCTTATTGCTATGCCGGTATAATGATGTGTAGATTGTGGGGTTTGCATGACTCAGCCATTTTTACCATTGAAATGGTTCCTCTCATGGAAGCGGCAGTAAACAGCACTATTATGGATTGGGCCACTATTCTTTCAGATAAGCTAGCATTAGCTGTTAGTGACTTTAGGAATAAAACTAGAGTCACTGAGAGGAAAATTCCCCCGTTCTACTACAGTGCATATATCTTGGATACTTTGTGTTTTAATTATGAATTCCCTATTCTTGGCTGGAGGTGGAC
>APFE031122523.1:0-26308 GCA_000404065.3 Pinus taeda
ACCATAAAAATTGATCCAGTTCTAAATATGAAGATGCAATACATACCTTTGTAACAGTGGTATACCATGTAGATCAAAATATTGCTCCATCTGACGTATCCAATTTACCGGATCCTTGCCATCAAACTTCCTCATCTTGCTTTTTCTTGATTTTAGGAGCACGATCTTGAAATGACTGTAACTATGTATTTTCAGATCTTTAAGTTCTGAAATTGTGACTTGCAGTAGTCCTCTGTTTCCTCTTTCCAATGCCACCAGTCTAACCCCAATTGGATTCTCCAATGAAGAGTTATGCCAAATCTCCCACAGTGACCTGATTATAGACTAATTCAGTAGAGTGAACTTGTACGACGTGCCACGTGTCACTGTTTCAACCTTTAACTCTGAAAAATATATAAATGAAAACTACATTCCATCCTCGTTCTGTATCTTCTTACGAAATTTCAATCCGATGCTCAGAAAGAAAGTTATGACGATTTTACCCAGGTCACCTGTTTTGAGTGTAATTCAGGAGTCTGCAAAAAGGCAAACTTCCTCAGATCATATCTCCGAAAATATCTCACGAAAAGCTCTGAAATTCGGACCCTAAGTTCAGCACCAATTCTTCTCAAATGGGTTTTTTTTGCGACTTCTAAAACGTCACAGAAAACAAGTTATAGCGAAAATGCCACGATGACCTGTTTGGAGCAGCGAAACCCTAGAATCCAAAGCTCTGATACCAAATGTTATGAAACCAGCTCAAGAAAAGATAGAAAAGATAGATCAACGCCTTATTCTTCAGCCTCTTTGAGGGGGAAACCTCCTTTACATTACATGAATGAACAATTCTTGGATGATTCAAATGAAAATACCTCCTTTCTATATATAGGAGTCTAAGGGGTCATAACATAACCAGAGCCGACATAACAATAATAATGTAAGGGCACAATAATAATAATGGTGGGCTTCTATGGGGCACAATAGTAACAATATGGGCACTACATGGGTACATCAATATAATAAGTGGTTTGTACTAATAACAATAAGGGGTGACACTAGTAGTATAGGGGCCTAACAAGGTATGGCATCAGAAGTTCTACTACGCCATTATGATAATATGCTCTGCTTCGACTTCACCCTAAGTGAATTGTGAAGAACCCATTGATCCTTTTATCTTGTCCCAATTGTCTTTGGTGATTTCTCTTTCATTCTTGCTTTGGCATTGTCTTCACCTCAGCTCTGATACCATGTTAATTTTTAGGTATGTTCTATGCTAGAGTAATTTTTTTTTTTTCACAGTTAGCAATCACATCAGCATTAAAGTAAACTGTAGATAGAACATAAGTATAAATCACAGAAGACAAGCCAAGACAAGAGGACACAAGATGTGGCGCAAGCTAGGGACAAACCCCACAATGTGTGGGGAAACCCTTGATCAATTCTTCTTTTATGTTCTTCAAATTTCAGCAGAGAAAGAGAGAGAGAGAGAGAGAGAGATAGTACATTTACAACAGAGGTCAACACTTTGACTTATCTAGATCTAAGCATAGATCATCTCCTATGACGATGAGATTAGTTGAAGACATTCTGCTTCAACTGATTCTTCAAGGTGATGGCTTCACCTATCGTAGTGTTTCCTTTCATCCATTTGCTGCACCTTACTGTGTAGCTCCATCATGCCGCCCATGATTTTATCTATCATGCTGCCCATGATCTCTTTCATCATTATGTTTCCCATGATCTTGTTTATAATTATTATATTACGCCATCTAATATGCTTAAATAGCTACAAAAGAGTGTCAATATTTCTATAGACAACCTTGGATTTGCCATGCTGTCACCTACAGCTATGTGCCATTAACATGGATCCTTCACACTATAACTGCTTGGCAGTGGCTAGGTCCAACCTTCTAACTATTCCATCAATCTGTGATCTAGTATGACTGTTTCTTATAATAAGCCGAGGTGTAGGCTATAATGTGATCTATCACCCTTGAATGCAGGTTTTCTGTACCTAAGTTTAGATCACTGCAAATATGAATACCTTATACTTTGACTGCGGCTACCACACCTGAAATTTCTGAGAGGAAGTATGCGAAGTTCTTATCTTCTTAACTACGTGACCATGTCTTCTTTTACTGCGTGAACAATTCTTCTTTTGGCTGCCTTCTACATGTCTTCCCTGATCTGCGTATATGTCTCTTTTATGAATGCATTGGATAGTGTTTTATGACAACGCGTAAGGTGTCCATGCTGTGCGTATTACATCATATGGAATCCTACGTGAACAGGTCTCCTTTTGGCTGTGTTTTACATGCCTTTCCTGATCTGCGTATATGTCTCTTTCATGATTGCGTTGGATAGTGTCTTAATGATAGCATGCAAGGTGTCCATGCTGTGCGTATTACATCATATGAAATGCTTCCCTTATTGTGGCTTGGTGTTTCCATTATAGCGTATAGTCTAGGGCATCATCTGCGTACAAACTAGGCATCATCTTTAGGCTAGTGTATTACTCTTGGTGTCCCACTCCAAAAACCCAATACGTGGAGAGGAGGAGATCACCACAAGAATGTGTGTTCCAAATGACATCAAATCCTCTTCAATTTATACCAAAACGTATAGGTTGAATAGATATGACGTTTGGGCTTCTTGAGCCTACATAAGTTGTTGGTCAGCTAGATAATACATCCATTATCAAAATAAATTCATATATCCATAAATACTTATCGGAATCGGATGATCTTTGGATCAATCCTACACCTCTTGATGAGATGGATTCAATAAAAATATCAGCTGCCATAAATACGCTGACCCACCTGGAGTTTGGCCCTAGTTTCCAATTTAACAATACTCCATTTGTAATATGAACCAAACCATTTAACCCAAGAAAAGGATACTCATGAACCATTTGTTTGGCTAGCCATATAGCTTATCCTCAAGTGTGGAGGCCATCCACCACACTCTATAATAAGCATGCACCCATGTTAATACTATAATAATCAGTGTTTGTTCTTTTTGTTTGTGTTTCAAGTCTAAAGAATACTTCCCTAAAGCTTTCTTCCAATTCAAAAAGGGACCGTATGTACACAGATATACAATATATAAAATACATATATTCAATAACTATATTCTTTTAGAAACAAGAAAAATATTTATTCACTGGACACCTGTAGATCTATTCCAACATTGGTAATAATCATGACTAATATTCCATATGCATTGATTTGATTGAATTTTTATTCTAAAAGGAGATTACCGAGATTACCTTGTCTACTTTATTCCCAACAACCATCTTGATACAATCTTGATATGCAGAATAGAGGTCCAATTCTTTTAACCACACGTCTGATAGATTTGTAAATGTCTCTCGACATGTTACATCATAGACTGAAATAAAACAAAAATTTTGCTCGCTATGCTCTTGGAATGGGACAGAAGACAAACTGAAGCAGGAAAAATTCTTGATGAGTATTGAAAATGAAACATTGCTACAAGTCTGAATATATGTGTTGAAAGATTCTATTTTTGGGAGAGAATGCTATGGCATTAGATGGTAGCAATCTATACAGAGAATGCCACTACTCATACCCCTGTCATTATAGGTTCATAGTAACTATATCGTTCTTAAAGTGATCTGAAATGCTTAAATAGGGAATTCACTCACAATATTTTGGGTTTTATACTTTTGTCATGAGGTTTCAAATTTTTATTTTTATTATATTATTATTATTATTATTTTTAATTTTATATTGTAGATACATAGCTTAGTCAATGGCCAGAACTTCAACACAGTTACAGGTGAAATACACAGCTATTGTAGTCACCTTGGTTTAACTTAAATTGATTTGCGTTTCAGATCAACACAAGAGATTCAGAACATGAGTTTTGGATACACTAATTTGCAAGTCTAGGCATATTTATGAGGTCACCAAGCTAGTAATAGCATGCTATTTCGTGGGTGTGGGCCTAATGCTGTTACTTATGGCATTTTGATTGATGGGTTGTGCAATAATGGAAATGTTGGGCAGGCTCGGTAGATGTTTATGAGATGAGAGAGTGGCTACAAAAATATCTGCATTTTAAATGGACAAAAATCATGGTATTATAAGAAATTTGACACATTTCTCCATTTGTAAGCTCAAGGTCCTGAAAATCTAGTTATTACCAACTACATCATTAGGGATACTTTTGGAAAATATTTTAGATCTCAACATTCTGATCATGCTTTGAGGGCATATCTTAGAAATATATGCTTTAAAACTCCTACTTGTACTTCAACTTAGTTTTGACTCGGACTTGGATCCACTCAGAATTAATGAATCGGTTTTTTAAAAGTAGACAAAACAATTATATTTTAAAGAAAGATTACGCTACAAACAACTTAAGATTATTTGAGAACATTTATGCCGTCCATAACTTCCAATCCTTTGACCGCATGTAGAACTCCCATTAACTGAATCATTTTCACTTTTTTT
This sequence comes from Pinus taeda, assembly GCA_000404065.3. NCBI lineage: Eukaryota > Viridiplantae > Streptophyta > Pinopsida > Pinales > Pinaceae > Pinus > Pinus taeda. The sequence continues at coordinate 4,458 of APFE031122523.1, forward strand.
CTACTATTATCAACAGATTTGTGATCTCCTCCCCTATGACCTACATAGATTTTGAGTTAGGTGAAAAGATGATGTTTGTGTTTAACTCCTTGATGAGGTTTTTTGTTATTTTGTTTTTTATTTTTATTTATTTTTTATTTTTTTATATAGATATATATATTTTCGTATGTAAGATTATTACAACAATGCGTACAGAACAATAAACACTCTATCGATGCAAATATGCAACAATCATTACTTTAGAATCTAAACCCATTCCATACATTTTCAGGCCTTCCAAAAGTCACCTTTAATCCTCATGATAACGGCCTAAAAGTTCTCACTACTTTTCTATAAGAGGACCATCTCTGGCCAGCAAGTAGAAATGACAAAAGGGAAAACACTATACACTGGACATATATAGTGAGAACATTGTCTCCCTTCTTCAACCTGTTTGCAGACCCAAAAATGCACGTGGTCTATGAGCTGGCTCAAATAACAACAGAGATAACAACATTCAAAAAACAAAATATGAAGTTTAATAGATCTTGGTCCTTTATCAAATTATTGCTATATGAAGAGAAAGCAATTTTCTTAAAAAATTCAAATCCTAAGAAGAAAAGTTATATGCTGTTTACGTAAAATCCATATTAGTTGCCAATAATCTGCACGAACATAAAAGTCTCGGTGTAAATGCACCGAGTCAGTTCACTAGCACCTTCGAAGTCACTTTCCTGTACCTTTCATTTTTGTACATCCTCAATATATGCTTCCCTGCTAGTGTCTCTCTTAAAGAAAGGGTAACTTCAACCACTTCCGATGGAAGTTCTTCTGTTGGTACTAGATAGGTGCCATATCCCACTGGGCATAGTATAGGACCAGCAAGTGCAACAAATGTCAAGTCATCTGCAGTAAACTTGTTGCCACAAATGAAAGGCCGACCATCAGCAAGCACATTATCTACATCCATACATTGCTATTGGAAAATTATTTTTACTAGCAGCTCTTGAAATATACGACGAATCTTATCAAGAGAATGATCTTTTGTTGCAGGCCTACTGCAACCAACAAATCTATATATGCAGGCTTTAACAATGGCATTAAACACCAAGTTAACAACCTTTCCCCAAAATGCATCCCTTGACTTAAAATCTTGAAACTGTGTCTGTCCAGAAACAATATGCAAATTGCCTGACTTGAGGACCCAATATCTCATTGAATTTTGTATCTCACTCTTGCACAGACTGCTCAAGGTTCAACGGATACAACCGATCCAAAATATGTTCAATATTGGTGCAAGCACTGAATGAATGCATGGAGATTTTAGGCATCCTGCTTGATGATAGACACGTAAGGTCCGTAGTCGAAAGAATGATTATACGTGTCAATTCGAGGAAACCCGGAAACCACACACTGTAAAATTGGCTAAAGGAGTGTGGCGCTAAGAGAAGATATTGGAATAAATATCGGGCTCCGTGAGATCATGAAAATCTGGGGGAACACGCAAAGAGAATCCCTTTCCTTGGAACTGGTACCATGATTGTGTGTTTAAAAGGTCAACAAAAATGCTTTTATTGGGCACAGATTGCTTTGGGATATAAGAAACAACGTTAGAATTAGCGGACTGCTTTGTTGAATCCCCGTCATTGTATTTTGCTGCTTCAATAGTATATGAGGGCTTGTTTGTTGAACATAATGCAAAAATCAGGGCTGCCATTATCACTTGTCTCTTTGAACAGAGTAAAGCATCATCCATGGAACCAATGTCCTCAAATTCTGAGGAAATAGCTAGTAATGAGTGTTTTGCTACCATTTTATCCCATTCATCTCCCCAGCTGTTGTCTTTTGTGGTGCTCGCTGTAGCTAAATTATCTACGATTCTCAGTCTTTCTGATTCAATCTTGCTTATTGATGGCGAATTGAGAGATGCTGTAATATCCCTCCCCTTAATAATAAATAATAAATAATAAATAATAAAAATAATAATAATAATAATAAATAATAAATAATACAAAATAATAATTAATAATATAACTAATAAATAAATCACTTAATAATGAATAATAAAAAATAATAAATCATAAATGATATTAAAAATATATACACGAAAATAAATAAAAATAATAAAAATAGCAATAACCATACTAAAGCTCTAAATAAGAATAAATAGAAATAAAACAAGAAAACTATCAAAAAGAAGAAAATAAAACAAGAAAGCTAAAATCAAAAGAAAAGTAAAGAAATAAAACAAGAAAGCTAAAAATCAAAAGAAAGTTGCATGTAGATACATGGGGTGTGTGCATGTAGTTCCCCTTCCAATGTTTGTTCTATTTAATAGATGGTGAGGAAGATGAGAGGCATTCCTGCATTCCATCTTTCCGAGATTCTATCTTTCATTCTCTTGGGAGAATGGTGTTTTAAGACATAGGAATCATTGGCAGTAGTACGTTGATTGAGGGCTCGGGGGTGGCCAGTTGTAGCAAATCCTTGCACAATTGAGCCTTCGGTTGAGTGGAAGTCGTCCCCAAAACCTTGTTGTGGTAAGCCTATTTCTACCACAGGTAAGCACTATTCTTAGTTGAATTTAGTCTATTAATTACATGTTTATTTGGCTAGGTAAGTGCCAATCTAGTTTAAATTTAATGTTAATTAGAAAAGTTAATTAAATGTTTATTTTGGGCTGTTACATATGGTATCAGAGCAAGTTTCAACCCTTAGGGCCTATGGGCATCTAATTATTATTATTATTATATTTTTTTTTTGTCGGGATATTTAACTTGACTTGTTTTTCAAAGTTACAGGATGCTTACTTTCTTACGAGTAATTTCCACAACAACTGAACTTTGGAATCGAGGTTTCTAAATTTCACAATTCTGATTTGTTTTCATTAAGCTTGTTTATCATAAATTTATATATTGCGATTCTGAAGGATAATTTGGTTCTGCGATCATTTTGTCCGAGAATTTTTTTTTATTTGTATTTGGTATTCATGGAAAAGTTTGATAAATATTCATAATTTTGTGAATGTTCAAAAGGTTTTATTAAAGTGGACACCTTAGTGGTCATTCTCTCATCTCATTTTACCCAAATCCTCTGTAGCAATAATAATAAATAACTCTTGGAATGAATCCTTCTATGCATTTAACACATGCATCGATGTTGTCGGGAGCATTCCATATGGTGGGTTTGTCACGACTTGGGAGGTAAGGTTTCTTTCCATGAATGCAACCCACAATATAATCATTACTACCATCTATTCCAACATTGTTCTAAATTTTGGAGAGTTAAGCTGGGCGTCAGAATAAAATTAGATAATATATTCGACCAACAATGGAGTAAAATCTGAGTTGCGTAGGCCTTAATACATGTCCCTATGTTTCCTTGAATTTTCCATTGTAGCTCAAGTGCAGTTGTCACGATATCTTCCATACTTTATTCCTGAGGACGTTGCATAGTCCAAGCTTTGGTTTACCTGGCGTGTTTCCCTTTCCCACTCGCCTATATTTCTTTGTCTATCACATATTACCCATAGACAATAGGTACAGTTTCCGCGTAGAGTCCCCATGACGGGAGGCAAGGACTATAATGTCGTCGATCAAGGGACTCAATGCAGCAAGAACAAAACCCAACATATTCGAGTGTATTCAGGATTCGATCGGTTTCTCATTTGCAAGCAGTCGCATTTCTCCTAATTTCATGATCTGTCATAGCTGGTTATCATATTCATAATCATAATTAACAATTGTCAACATACAATGTTGTTAAACAATTGCTAAAAGAGTTTTAAAACACTCTATAAATGGATCTTATAACTAGGAAGACATTTCTAGTAGATTTCATAAATTTGGCATAAATTTATATAATAACCATTTGTCATTCATAATTAATTATATTAAATAAATGTTAAAAGATTAAAAATTCATTTATATTCAAATTTTATTTTTGTTGGGATAAAAAGGGATATTGTAAAAAATATATGTAGATGGGTCTTATCACGGGTGTTATACCTCCAATAGTATGGAGCAATGGTCGTTATATGACAATAAACAATGAAACCTTCATACGCATTATGATTATCCAATGTGTTGGGTTCCATCTTTGTTGGATAAAACACCGTCGCTTTAAAATTTTGCTGATGTATATAGTGTGTAGATCTGTATGATGCGGAAAAACAATATTATCTTTGCACGGTAAATTGGAATTAAATCAACTGGAAAATAGGTTAAATGATTTGCCATACACCATTTAATTAATCATGCATGAAATGTCTCATGGATTTTCTTTCTTGATTGCTGAATCGCTGCATTACCCTCTTATCATCCATCGCTTGTTGCGTCTTGGGCTGATGTACTATGCTTTATCATAGACGTCAAACATGAAATGGTCTGTTGTGATGTAGAGGTATGCACATTTGTATTTTGAATTAGTTTCCTCAGTCTATACAGATCCGTTGCTTTTATTTCCATATAATTTTTCAGGAAAAAAAAACAGTCTTTTCATTTTCACTCTGCTCAGTTGGTCCATCGCTAAATTTAGTTTTGTAAGCAATGTCTGATTTAAGTGGTAAAGCTGAAGTATTAGCATGTCCATTTGAATATTTTGGTTTGAAGATCTTTTCTTTTCTCCGGAAAAGAAGTGTTCCCATTTGAATATTGCACTTTTAGATCTTTATATTTATATGCATGATATGAATTCTTCTGCCCATGATATTCTTTGCTTCCTAAGCCTGTATTAAAGGGGTAATCCACCATTTCTGCTTAATCCACTCCTTATTTGAAACTTCTTCACCAGGAACAACCAAATGTCTCACTTTATCGGCATGATCAACAGATTCAATGGTGCTAGCAGCATCAATATATGCAAACATTGTAACCTACAGTGCCGCTATAACCAAGTACAGATTTCTGCTATTTTTACGCTTTCAATCGAGCATTTCTTGTTCAGGCGAGCATCATGTTCGTTTATGAGATATCAGAAGTTAGCAGATGTATCAGGTGTATCAGTTATAGCAGCAAATATGTTACACCCTTGCCTGCGTTTAATATGATGTATTGGGTTCCTGTACACATGCAGGCAATTTTATGTCTTATCCTGAAAATTATTATGGCTAAATGTATTGTAATTTAAGGGATTTGATATGGTGTTGCCTTTGCGGGTGTGGTTGCAGGCAGGTCATATAATTAATAAAATGATTTTATTTTGTGCTGGGGAGGGATAAACTTCCCAGTTATCTGATCTGTTTCTAGGTTGGGTGGCGGTGTCTCTTCTTGTTTATGGTGTGGAATATTTCTTTGGGGTTTGATTTCTTAAATTTCCTTAGAGTAATCATTTAATAGCCATAAGAATCTCAAGATACATTCATTAACTTTTTTTAAAGATTTATTTTGTTAAAAGCAGTCCATTTAATTCTTCTAACATAAGTTATGATTCCTTAAATATTTCACTCTACAGCACAAACTTTCACTTTATCTTTATCCTTAAAAATCATGAATCTGTAGAATTAATATACGAGTGACATATAACAAAGCGAAATTCTAAATGAGTCACCTAATTAAAAGTATATAGTTTTGTTATGACTCATTGATTCATTTGAAAAATATATAATCTTGTAATCTTGGGTGGTGATAATCTACCCATAATTGACGATGTATAATTCTCTAAAATATTGCACTATTGATATGGTATACTGGCATGTTTTTTGTAACAAATATTTAATGTTGGTGTAACTACTCACCACTAGTTCATTTTACAACACAGTTTACATAACACTTGAATTATTTGGATAATTGAAGTTGAAATTTGTCACCAATTAAAGTGCTCTAAAATAGTCAAATCTGTTCCAATTCACAATGGATAAACTCTGATATCTTATTACCTTTAGATGATCATTGTTCACTAGCATCTGTTCATTATTTTACTGTTCAACATGATCTAAAAACACAAAGATAACATTCCTTGAATGTTGATCATACTATTCACCAATTGGGTTGGATTGTGGTTCTCATTGTCCTTTAGCGATAACTGTTGCTAGGCATTTCTTTGGTCTATTATTGCAAGAACATGACTCTCTCAATATGATCTTCTCATAAATTTAATTTTGCATTGCAATTGCCATTCAAATTACATGTATCTACTAATTTACTACTCATATCATTTGTGTATTAAACATCATCAAGCTACCATTGAAGTTCCCTTCATTCTTGAGTGAACCATAGGATGGTATATTTTAGTCTGAGAGGCAAATCGTACAAATTTGGATTTCAGTTCAGATGTTGAGTATAATGTTACAAGGGGTTTTGTAATTCAAGGTTAAATGCATGTATTGGATAAAGTTGTCTATGGAGAAATGGAAAGGAGAAACTAATTTTTTATAAAAAGGATGATAACTAATGATAGTTCATGTGATTATGGCCAACTTGGATCAGATGTTGAAGGTGGTAGAGAAGAAGTATCACAATAGGGGTAAGAAATCAGTAAGAAGAAACAACCTATTTTAGAACATAATGGAAGAGTTTGGTATAATCATAACTTGGTACTCTAAATGTATCACTATAAGGGCTATCTAAGAAGGATGCACATAAAGAAGAAAATATTGACAATCAATTAATGAAGTTGAAAAAACAGGGTAATAATGAAGGTTATTTTAAGGAACCTGTATGGTATGATAAATAGAATGATTGGAGAAGATAAGTTGTGTGCATTACAATATCTATAACAATGGGAGAGCCACATTGTAAAATTTTCCATAGGCGACTAACTATATGAATGAATTATGGATAACAAAACGTATGATTAGGATATTTTATTATAATAGGAAAAGATAAGCGGATTACACTTGGTAGCTATCTTAATGAATTGTGAAATATTAACAACATTTCCAAGGTATATCAGTGCTATAGGAGAGGAGGAGTAGAAACCACAATGACTAGAGGTGAGAAATTCAAGTCAATTTAATAAAATAGAATGAAGTGAAGAAACTTCCATTTTTGAAGCCAGTAGACATGGAATAGTAGGAAATCAAGATAGAGAGAAAAATAAAAATATATCTATGAATATTGGGTAGAAGGAAATGAAGGGATGTTCTATCAAGAAGAAAGTTCTTTTAAAGGTATTGATGAGTAGAGCGAGAAACATGATTGGTAATGGTCATAATGATGATCTACATATTTAAAAAATATGAAGGTGTGAAGTTGCATGATGACCAGGTGATAATAAACGAGGAAGATGTAGGAAGGAATGCTGCTAGAAATTTTATAAGGATACCTTGAGAAGGATTGTGTACATGGTGACCAAAGAAGTGAAAGTCAATTAATAGATGTTGTACTTGACTAATTTTCATTCATTATTTCATGAGCAGGACTTCCCATAACGTTAAAAGAGGTTGTTTCTACATAACACCTCACATTTAAGTTTCTCATGGACAATGATGGTAGTAGTGTTTCCAACTGTTTCAAGATCTAAAATAATGATACTATTTAATAAGAAAGAGTCTTTTGTCCAACTTGAGGAAACTGAATTTATGATAAAGCAATCAAGTGGTATTGAGGTACGAACTTTACGAACTCGACGAGATAAGAAAATATTTTTGTGGATGAAGTGCTAATTGTTAAATAAGCACTTCATGCTAGAAAATTAAGCATGATGTAAAGTTAAATCATGATGAAATAGCGTTTATATGTAATTTCATATAACGGTATTGGAATCAGTAAGCCCAAAGGGTAAATGGATGTAAATTCAGGGGATTTTAATTTTGAGATAGATGATTTAAATAATGATGGTATCACTAGTAATATCTTAAACAATGAAATTCACCAGAATTTCCTTGGGGAAGGAAGAATATATGACGAGAGATTAAGACTCAAGATGATGAGGCTCATGTGAAATTTAACAATATACTTAGATGATTATATCGTTGGTGTAAATGATCAACTACCTAGTAGAAAGAAGTCGAAATGATTATTGAAAAGTAATTGACAACTCAAAGAAAACATATTGACGATGTTTCATGGTAGGAAGATAATGATTTACATATGGTTCTTATAGTGATAATGTATCCATATGATAATAGCGATATGCATAGGTATTATGACGTTATTTCAAGGTATATTGACATATTCATTTACTAAGTGATGATAGGTATTTAATTTTCAATACTCATGATGGATATGATATGCATAACATGGCATAGGAATTATGATGCTATAATATGAGGATTATTGACATGTGGTTCATTTATGAGAAGTCATGATATGTCTTTAATAGAATTATGTTGATGGTATACCTGAAGCATGCAATAGTTCCGTACAAATCTATGACATGTATGAGCATGCAGTTCCTTATTATTCATAATGTTGCAATTAACAAAGATGAATGTTCTCATGATGACATGCAAGACTTGGCATGTGGATTATTTCCTATGATACTATGATGGTATGGTTAATGCATTGGATGCATGCTGAGATGTGATGATTCACAGGACTCCACAAATGGGCTGATTTATTTGATGATCTCATGTGAGCCCATACGCACGAGCGAGAATAAGTAACACCATATGGGCTGGGGACAAAACTCAATCAACACTACATATGCCAGTGGTTCCTTTGTCTTGTATAGCTCTTGAAGAGCTATGCGACCATTTTGATGAGGCCAAGTGCCTGATGTTCTAGGCTAGGTGCCTGTTATTGGATTGGGATGTCGAAGTTTAGAAGGGATGTAAAGTACTTCGATGCCTGGGGCTGTGCGCCTTAGTAGTTGTGGAGGGAGTGGGCCAACCTTGCGAGATGCCCGGGGTCATTGAGTACTGGACCGGATACCTGCCTTGGGGCAGATGAGCTCTGAGTCAGGCGCGAGCCTTGGGGCTAGCCTTGGACTAGGATATAGACCGGGTCAGGCTTATGCCTAGTGCCGAAAGTGGGAAAACGGACAGGGATTCCTTGATATTTCCAGGGTGTTGGAGACTTTCGATGCTTGCTGGTTATACTAGTTCAGCAGAGGGTGTTGGCAACATGAAGTAAATAAAATAATAAATAATAAATAATTCAACTTAACTTTGGGATGAAGTTCCTTAAAGTGGGAGAGTATGTAATATCCCTCCCCTTAATAATAAATAATAAATAATACAAAAATAATAATTAATAATATAACTAATAAATAAATAATAAATAAATCAGTTAATAATAAATAATAAAAATAATAAATCATAAATTAATTAAAAATATATACAAGAAAATAAATAAAAATAATAAAAAAAAAATAACAATAACCATACTAAACTCTAAATTAGAATAAATAGAAATAAAACAAGAAAACTATCAAAAAGAAGAAAATAAAACAAGAAGCTAAAAATCAAAGAAGAAAGTAAAGAAATAAAACAAGAAAGCTAAAAATCAAAAGAAAAGTAAAGAAATAAAACAAGAAAGCTAAAAATCAAAAGAAAGTTGCATGTAGACACATGGAGTGTGTGCATGTGGTTCCCCTTCCAATGTTTTTTCTATTTAATAGATGGTGAGGAAGATGAGAGGCATTCCTGCATTCCATCTTTTCGAGATTCTATCTTTCATTCTCTTGGGAGAATGGTGTTCTAAGACATAGGAGTCACGACAGTAGTATGTTGATTGAGGGCTCGAGGGTGGCCAGTTGTAGAAAATCCTTGCATAATTGAGCCTACGGTTGGGTGGAGAGTTGTCCCCAAAACCTTGTTACGGTAAGCCTACTTCTACCAAAGGTAAGCACTATTCTTAGTTGAATTTAGTTTATTAATTACATGTTTATTTGGCTAGGTAAGTGCCACTCTGATTTAAATTTAATGTTAATTAGAAAAGTTAATTAGATATTTATTTTGGGCTGTTACAGATGGTGTAAACATAAAACCCATTTGTATACTTGCCACTAAGCTTGTTGCTTTTACCACTTGGACTATTTCTGATAAAGGTCAATATGGGCTGGCCTAAGATCAAGGTACCCACAATTATTATTCATCCTACAATGGATATATTACTGTTTTGATCAGTTACTCAAAACCATAATTTTCTTTGTGCCTAATCCTCAGCTGTCCGTCAGAAGTATTATAATGTTTGGGCCCGTGTTTGAATCCGAAAGATTGGAGGCTGGAGCTGTATCCAAATTTATTTGGCTTCAATTGTAAGGGTGAGGAGCTTTAGTTTTATCTTTAGGAGATGGAGTCGAGGTTGGGAGAGGTTTATCTTTCTGAATGGGAAGGAGGATGTTGTTTCCATATTTTTTTGTCCTGTTATTTCTCATCTTCTGCTGCAACTTTTCTTTTATTTGGCCTTTTGCCGAGTTCAAGCACGTTCTTTCTTGTTTCACAGTTGAATTTCTAGAATATGTTTTACTTCTTGTTCATTGAACTTCACATTTAGAAATTCTAGAATATATTTTCGTTTGATAAATGACAAAGCTGCATGCAGTTAATGATTTTATGCATGAAAGGGTCTCCAAACGAGAAATAATCTTTCTTGAATCGACACCCATAATCTTGCAAATTTGTTTTATTCCTCTTGTTCAAACATTTTATTCGTTATTTATTGTAGCCTATGTTTCATTTCAAAGTTATCTCATACAGTCATACGAGATTGTGTGTATATATATATATATATATATATTGGAAAACTTGAAAAAGAAATAATAGCGTAATATTGGTAGCTTTGTTTTTGTGGGGAAATTTTAGGCACTTTGAGTTAAACGAAAAGTTTGAAGATCATTGTCAAACATTATTAAATGCAAGTTTTGCCTTCTGGATATGCCAAACAAGTATGAAGGATGCATATAATCTTTCAACAGAATGGGGTGTTGAGAGTTGTGCTTCGGTATACAATGCACTTAGTGAAAATAACAGAGGAATTGCATAAATCCCTTTAAACCCTGATTATCTCAATTTAGAGACGCCATTAACACTCAACAAAAATCATCATTGCTCAGGTTTGGAACAACAATTGCAACATTATAAATGCAGTAGATATTGAGAAAAATTAGTCATGCATGCATGGGTCCATAGGTCTCAAGGGTTCAACATGGCTTTGATAACAAGTGTGAAGACCATTTCTATACCATATAATTTTTTTTTTTTTTTTAAACAATTCACAATAAAATACAACCAGAAGAGAAAAATATTGGGAATTCAAATTTATTCAACAACTATCTAACACATTCCCAAATTTCATTTCACTGAACATATAATAAAATTGACATATATGTAACTATGGCCATAAAGAAATCATACAAAATAATATTGCAACACACATGTACCGTTTACTAGAAGACGAGACTCCACTTGATTTTCCATTACTTGTCTTCCCTTGCCGCTGATCACCTCTGAGAGTGAATGACATTGTACTTGATCCGAATGCGATGACCCACCGGTTAAACTTCCAGCTTACTCCTTGGGTACTCTTCTTCCCCGCGGAGCCCCGAGCTACAATGGGGTTGTACAATGGAGGAATGCCATAGCTGGTAGAGAAGAGCACTCCTTGGCTCAAGAGTCCCCTCTCTAAATCCTCTACTTCACCAAACTCACTATAGTTTTGTAATCACTGCTCTGACATAGTCTCATCCATCCAACAATAGGGTTCCAAAGTCCCTTTTCCCATGGCTTTCCCCTTCTTTTATAAGAGTCCTCATAGGTGACACTTAGCATGTCATGCATAATTAATATATTTTTTTTACAATTCAATAGTTTGATTATTCACCCGCCCATGTGTCACTCTCTCATCAAGGGTCTCCAAAATTATTTACCTAAATTTTTAATTTAAAACTAATATTTTCCTCACTTCAATCAAGATTCCTATTTCTTCTCCTAATTGCCTCATGATCCCCCCTCCTTTTTACTCCTTAATTTGTTACTAAAGTCAATTAATGAGTCAAGATTTAATCCCCTATCGACTCCCTAATTTAACTTAAGCTATCTCTTAGATTGTATTCTTATGTTGGTTTTTGTCACATGGAGGTTTCTCTAAATTTAATTTATTATTCTTATTTTAATTCACCTTCCTCTTCTCTTAATTAGGTTTAATTAGTTTAGGATTAATCTTTATCCTTACAATTATGTCCTTTTTTCCCCTTTTACCTAATTAAAATACATAATCTACATAATATTTTCCAACATGGGAAAGGTAGGGTTTTTAAGGTAATCTAATTTATTTCGTCCTATGATCTTCTTAACCCAAGTTTTATTTTTGATTTAATTACTTTGGTTTCTAACATCATTTACCCTTGATGTAAATTTACCTAGTTTTCATTTCTTGATTATATTTATCAGTTAATTTATTTTTAATGATTCCAAGGTTGCCAAGTTTGGTCGTGCCCTTCAAGAACTTCCCTTGAAGTTCCAAGGGTGCCACGCCTAACAATTTATTTGTGTTGTAGAGGGTGCCAAGTTGGTTGTGCCCTTCAAGAAATTCCCTTGAAGTTCCAAGGGTGCCACGCCTTACATTTTATTTGTGATGCTAAGGGTGCCAAGTTGATTGTGCCCTTCAAGAAATTCCCTTGAAGTTCCAAGGGTGCCATGCCACTTTCCCTTCAAGAATTCAGTGACTACGAGGGGAAAGTATAGGTGCAATGACAGAGACCACTCTCATCTCTTATGTTGCCTGCTATAGTGAGACTAATGGTGCTGGGGATCAAGGAATCCACCTTGATGCGCGCCCCTTAGTAAAATCCTCATGAGCGACCCAACTTTGGGACCTGCCCTCATGGCATCGTGATCTTCAAGGTGAAGGTGTTTAAACCTTTCCAGCCCAAGTCATGGCGGGAGTGCTACTGGGTGAGATCAGGGACACTGTGCCACCTCTCCCATGTAGTTCCATCCACTTGTACAACCCCATCACCCATATGTGAGTCATTTGGCCAAGAAACTATTCTGTGCCAGGTGTCGTCAACTCATCATATGCGAGTGCCTCTGGTGGTTTCCTGCCATACTCAATAATCATCAGTAACAAGGTTTCTCAGTGTTAGCCATTGTCATAATAACATCATCACCATCACTTAGTCATTCACATCTTTGTTCATTGTGAACCAGAATTAATGCAAATAGGTAACATAGGGGACACATCCATCATGGATATCAACATCTTAACATCAATAGAAAACATATCTATCCATCAAAGCTATCATCATCATGATATCAATAGAGAACATACATATCCTTTAGTGCTATCGTCATCATAAATTCAATAGAGAAAGTGCATAATCATTAATGTTACAATCATCATAATACCAATAGAGAACATACCTAACCATTAATACTATCATCATCATAATGTCAATGGAGAACATACATAAACATCACAACCACTAATATCACAATCACTACTAATAGATTCATGTGTCTGGATCCTCAACCCGAGGTCCTTGAAGAATAAATTATCTAAGATAATGTCATATTAGGGTCAGGAAACTAGAGTGGGCACTACACAATCAAGCACACAAAACCCCACCCAAAAAAGGCTATCAAGCAGCTAAGTAAGAGGGGGAAAATAATCTACTCAAAGACACATAAAATTCCTAAAATACCTAATGTAAAAGGGGCTGAGATCTAAAGGCATTAATCTGCTGTAAATAGTGTAGACACACAACAAAAATTAGAGGTGAAAAATGATGCAAAGGATAGGTATGAAGATCCAAAACCTAGGATGCTTAAGGGGATCCTAAGGGGGAAAAGACAAAACTCAAAATCTAAAGGGAGAAAAGGTAAAATAAACCTATCCAAGAGTGTTGTAAAGTAATGAATAAGACTATGAAAAATCAATGGTTAAAAATGATGTAACCTTATACTCCTCACCCATCCAATCTCTTCCTAACAATGTGGAGGTGTACTCTAAACCTTAGGGGGATTTTTCCTTCCTCAAAGAGAAAAAAATAAGAGAATCTATGCTTCGGGGAGATTGAAATAGAGATAAGAAACCCTTCCCAGTCTACACACAACACTCTTGGCAAGTCTGAAAAAATTCTAAAAAATTCTCGGAAAAAATTGAAAACGCAGTTATTGACCTGGAAACTGTGGAAAACAGAGTTATTGGGGCAAAAAATGCATTTTGGAATGCATATATGGGGCTCAAAAGTGTGTTTTTCTCCTGGGACTCTCATTCGGTAGATCTCACACAAATTTTGCAGTCTCCTGCTTGGCTGGTACCTGTGACTTGCGGAAAGAACAAAAAAACCACCAAAATCTGAAAATTTGACAAAAAAGGAAAGAAAACTATAAATAGAAATTGAGAGGCTAAAAATAGCTGTAGAAAATCCTGGAATTTAGTAAAATTTTAGTCACCCATGAACTAAATTATTACACTGGTGGAGTCTCCATTTGTTGGACAAAAAATGTAGCTAAAAACCCAACAGAGTCGCCATTTGCTAGTCTGAAATTTCGTGGTAGGTGTACCAAAAAAATTCCACTCAATTCACTGGTGACACATGAGCTAACAACAATTTGTCGGTGCTTATGCTTTAGATATGCAATAATAAAACTAGAAAAACCTACAAGAAAACAACATATGCGATCCAAAACAACAAACACAAATATATATGCAATGTAATAAATGGAAAGACATTTTAAAATGAATAATAAATCTTTATTGATAACACCTAGTGAAGGAGATTTACAAAAGGGTCGGTAAACCCCCTCCATGGGATGGGTCCTTTTATGTTCTTGATTCTTAAGCAATCGATTCTCTCTCTCAATGTGTGAAAAACCCAAAACAATGTGTAGAACTGAAGTGGAAGCTTAGATAAACAAAGACGATAATGGTGATGATGTTAATGATCATGGCGAAGAATGAATGGAAAACCCTTATATTTATAACAAAGTATTGAGTCAATCTTGAAAATGGAGAATAATAAAATAATATTGACCAAATCAAGATCTAAACTTTAGGAATACTTTATTATATTTTTTGGAGAGGGAAAATATATTCAAAATTGTCAAATATCTTTATTTAGAAATAATTAACAAATAAAATGATTTATTAATTATTTCATGAGGATTAAGAATGACGTAAAATTAAAATAATTATTTAACAATGATTTAACAATTATTTCAATCATGGAATTAAGAAAGAATAAATAAGTATTGATTTATTTAATTATTTCTAGGGGATTTAGTGAAAGGTGATAGGGAATAATGATCAAATAATGATTTAATAATTACTCATCATAGTTAAATACAACTGATTACATTTAATCAAATATGGAAATAAATATAACAAAACTAACTTATCAACTAATTAACTAAATATTTTTCTGTGTTCCTATCTCTTGGTCCAGTCCAATTACCCAGTCAAATATAGTCGTTGAATGATCTGCTCTCTCTATTTAACCTGTAGCCATGATCTGGTTCTTCAACTTGTCCTGATAATGAATCACACTTGTTGGTTCGAAACGCATGGACAAATGAATTATGATGTGTTTTTCGCCAAAAACTCTTCTCAATACAAATGATTTATCTAATTATTCTCATGAGTTTTTTATTTTTTATTTTAGCAAGAAAAGAATTTAATAAAAATGGTTTACTAAATTATTTCCCATGGTGAAAGTGATTTACTATGGTAAAATTAATCCTACATGGTGTATTTCGATCCACCTAGTTAGAAATAGCTAGGTGATCATTTTTTGGTGATAACATAAATATTGCAACAATTGATTTATTTTGAGATTGAAGTGTATTGTGCATTTATTAACAATTGAAGAAGGATGGTTGTCCAATAATACGTTGTCCTTATCATTTTACAACAATTGAAGGAGTCTAACAATAAGCGTTTCATGGTTGTTCTGAAGTAAGGTTTCATTGTAAGGATTTCATAGAATATCTTGTAAGTGGGTCAGTCCTTGGTACGGGAGCCCACATTTGTGGTTGGGTGGTGCAAGGCATGTTTGAATTCACCTTTAGCTTGTAGCCTAAAAACACTTTAGGGTGGCAGAGTGGTGCTAGGGGCATGTTGTAGCTTGCAAGGCGTCAGAGCGTCCTTCCAACAACAACTAGTAAATCATGGCGTTGTAGCATCCTTTCAGGAGTCAGAGCCGCCTCATAAATCTTGAATGATTTTCTAGAGTACTAGGGAGTTGTGACTTCCCTTTTATTTGGAGCTAATGTATTGTACTCATAAATATTATTAGAGAAATGTTCGATGATTTTTCTCTCGGAATGGTTTCCACCTAAAAACCTTGTGCGCACTATTCTTTCTATGTATTGAAGTTTGTTTATTGTTTAATGCTACAAAAACTAATAAATACTAATTGTAATAGGCAAAACTAATTCAACCCCTGTGTTAGTATTTTCAATATTCTATGTCATTTGTGGTTTTTATTTCATTGTTCTCTATTTTTTCCATAATTATAATTTGCATGCATACACAATAAACAATAATTAACAAATCTAGAATTCTAAGGAGAAATAAACCATCACAATGTAGATTTTGGTTTTCTAATATATATTTTTAGTAGATTTGCTGTGATGAACTATCCAATTGAATTTCCATGACAATTTACAAATCAATGAATGTTGTGGTTTGTTTTAATAAAAATTTTGAAAGAACAATTTTGATTGCAACATTGCTTGTACCACATATATTCCATTTTACTATTATTTCTAAATTCTCATTTGTGCTAGTTTTGCTAATTAATATAATGAAAATTATTGTGCATAAAGGATCTCACTTTTTGAATCATATCGCAAAACCCATCAAGGCACAAGCTTTAGGAACCTACACCAAGAAAACCACGCTGAAAAGTTTCAATAAATAAAAATTGTAGATTCTAGGTCCTAATGGTTGCATGGATTGTTAGAAGGTTGTTATTAGCTAGGAGTAAATTTGTTTGACATGATATAGATTTTGTTGTTGGAATTCCAAAAGTTCTTGATATGACAAGATAAAAAATGTGCATTTCTTACCTTGCCCTAAGAGAGTATATGGGGATCTAATCATTATTTTATATATTGAATCACCTAGATAGTTCTTGGGGTCTTGATTTATGATGCCTCATTTAACAATTACATGTATTTTGGATATAGATTATGTTTCCTATTCAACCAAGAAATATTGGTACTTCTTGGATGTGATAATTCTACATTTATAATTCTCAATAGTTATTCCCGAGTAATAGAAATGATAAACCTCCATTTTGTGATAGGATCCATTTATTTTCCCTAGGAGATTTGAACATGGTTAAAGTATGACTTAATAATTATAACGATTATCAACTAACATACTTTTTATATGATTAAATTCTTGGGCACTGCTTAGATCTTCTCATAGCCTTGGTGACTAGCTTCCTACAATAGGATTTGAAGATTTTACATGCTACAATAGGCGTGAACATGAAAAATTGGGATCTTGTTCGACAAACATTTGATCTACCCAAATGGTGACATATTCACATTGGTCCCAAGTTGGCTAGAATAATTCTATTAGATCATATTTCAATTTTAATTTCCAACTCTTCTTTTTGTTGGGTCTTGGTATAACAAAATCTTGCACCTAAGTGCAGAGTCTCACTCGGTGACTTGAGACAATGAGTAACATGGGAGAGTCACTAGTATCACCTTAGCAACCACTCTTGTTTTAGTGATAGATGAATTTCCAACACAAGTGAGGCTTCCCTAGTATAACTTAGGGATCAAATGGCCTAGTTAAACCAAATCAAGAGCTCCATAAGGCTCCTTCTATCTCTAGAAATCTACTATATCAAACAATTAAGGTTCTTGGTGGATTTGAAGATAATTTCTAGATTTTAGTTCAAAGGGGCCTATGGATCTTCTAGAGGCTTTTAGTTCAATTAATATAGGCTCAAGGAAGGTTCCCAAACACACACAATCAATAAATTACACTTTGTTGAAGGTCAAACAATATAGGCTAAAGGAAGGTCCACCAATCTAGGAGATCAAACAATTAGGATTAATGGTAGACTTGAAGGAAATTTACAAATATGAGTTTAATGTGTTCTATGTCTCTTCTAGAGGCTTGGTCCAATTGATATAGGCTCAAGGGGGGTCCCCAAACACACATAATCAAGAAATGCTGAAAATTAAAAAGTTGTAGCAATACACTAGTTTATAATAGAAATGAAACTAGTCCAAAGAAGTTGTGATAATAAAGTGAAATTATTGGCTATGATAAAGAGTAAAATATATGCTTGATTATAACAATTTTTATGCAATAAAAGAGCATATATAGAAATAAAAACCCTGGGTGACAACCCTAGAAAGTGGCTGAAAAATGCACTTTTAATGACATTGTATTTTGTAACATATTCCAAACACTTCTAAACCCTAGGACTAAGACATTAAAGTTATTTAATGCTTAAAATGAAAGATTTTTTTTGTAGCCAAACCCTAAAAATTAACCTAAAACAGAAAGAAATATGATTTTTAAAGAAATATGGATTAACACAATGGAGAAGACCAATTCCTTTCTCAATCTAGGACATATGGAGTCAAGGATCAACACTCTTTAAAGAGGATTGGAGTAGATATAGGTTCAAAAGTCTAGGGAAAGTACACTCACTTAGCCTAGAGATTTGACCTAATGTGTCCTCAATATTCAAGGAAAGGACACGGGATATAACCCACTTGCCGTGTCCTCAAAGTATTGGAAGATAACAAAAATGAGTGTTAATTTAGATCCTATCCATCGTTAATTCTCCATCTAGAATTGGTGCTAGAGCTATTTTAAGTTTGCTATAATAGTGAAATGTCATACTAAAATATTCTAATACATTTTATGTAATAAATGTATTGTGTTGAGTCCATTGTTCGTGCTATAAGAAGCTTTAGCATAAAGATTGAGATGTGATTTTTTGGTGGTAGAAGAATTGGTGACAAGTAGTTGCATGTAGTACAAGGATCTTTGTTACAAAAATGTTTTCTCTAATGATCAAATATTACCTTTAAATATTTTTAGTCTATTACTAATGGGTTTCGTTAAAAAGTATATAATATGGCGTCAACATGCTCTTCCTTTGGTTCAAATGATAGTACACATTTAGTAGTCCCTCTTGGTAATGAAAGCAGATAATGGTTTCATAACGGGTAAAGTATTTTAGTTTCCCAATTTTTCTATAACCAACTTCTCATGGTTCTAGGGGTTCATCTATAACTAAATTGGAAGTTATCTCACGTCTTCTTGAAAATAATTATGACCTTGGGTTGTTTTCTTTTAAAGATTTAACTCTTGTATACGTATTATTCATCAAACATTCCTAAGCCTAAAGCAACCCATTTATCAATTTCCTCTAATAAGTTTTGATGACATCTAATGGGGATTAGAGAATGGATATAAATATTTTGACATTAGCCTCATTAAGTGTGGGTTAAACCCTCTAGTAATTCATTGATTAATCTTTTGAGCATTTGTTGTATAATAGATGCAGGCTTAAGTAGTTTAAAGAAGTCATTGCTGGTGGTTTTGAAAGTACCTTGCATAATGGTGTCGTTTGGTCCTATGTGGTACTAATATTTGTTGTCATCCTCATGGATCCTCATACGCATACCTTATTGCAAATATATATCCATCTCTTTTGTTTTGACATGTTGACTAAGAGTCAACTTTTGTAATGACACATAATTGTTGTTTTTCGGTTCAATACTCTCACAATGCCCCCTTTGTATTCTAAGTTGGCCACACACACAAAGGAGGAAAGTATTGTTGTTGTTTGGATTTTACATATTTATCTATCCCTACAAAAATAATTTAGCAAGATATTCCCATATTATCCTTGATAACCCCTACAAAGTCAAGAAGGATAACACTAGCTTCCTCTAGCCTTGGTCTTAATATCGAGCTACAACACAAACAATCATCTAGACCTTCTAGTTCACATGATGGATCACATAAAAATTGCGCATACTATGAAGCTATGAAGAAAACTGTAAAGTTTTGTAGATGTTCTATGCTAAGAGCAATTTCACTTTTGTCACAGCAATCATACAAGTAGTTAAGCAAAATGCAGATAGAACATATAAGAAGATCTTACAGAAGACAAATCAGAAACAGGAAAAATGTGTGTGTTCATTTCGGCGGTCAACTGCTTCAACCAGCGAAGTCTCCTTTGGTCAGCCAGCCCAGCATGTGTCACAACAACCCTCCAACCAGTAGATGAGTCAACCCAAGTCAATTCTACAAAAGTCAACGCTGTCCTGAAAATTCAACGCAGGGGCAGCAAGCTAAAAGTCAACGCAGCAGCAAAACGGTCAACCCTTTGACCTCAATTTTTGTGCCAGGTAGTACGGCCTTCAAAAATCGAACCTTCCACAAGTTTTCAGCTTGATTAGACCAAGCGTTGACCAAAGTCAATGCTAGTCAAACTTTCTGCGAAACCCTAGCAGCAGAAAATCATACTACAGCTCAGCCGTACGGTCTATCCTCTTCGTCCTTCCCACGTGTGGCTGAAATCCGTCCTCCAGGTAGCTCGTACTCTTAGGATGAGAGAGGAAGATGTGAGTTGTGTTGTGATGAAATTCTCTCCAACTTTTCCTGTATTTATATCCATCAATGAGGGTGTGTGACACATCTGTTGGGCATGTGAGCCTACATGACAAAACTGGCTGACCTTGCACATATAATTTATTAAGAATAATAAATTCAAAATATAAGTTCTGCTCATCGGATTAAGACTATTTTTATATGGATTTTACACCTCTCAGAAAGAGGAATCCAACAAAAATATTAGCCTCTTAATCTGAGCATCAGAACATGGAGTTTGGACCTAGTTGTCCAAATTTAACACTCAGCCACTGTGTCAACCCTCTTGGTCTCTGTGTGGCTTTGCGTGAGCCTCTCTCTACCCTCCTCAGCCTCTACGTTGTCCTCTCTCTAGCCTGGACTGATGACGCAGTCGCTGTGTGTCAACCCTTCCTCTGTCGCTTCTGCAAAGATCAATGTTTGTCACTCGGGACAGTTGATTCTGCTACAAATGCTCTACTTAGTTGATGCCTTCAGCTTTCCTGTGATCTGCAACCACGCTCGGATACCATGTTGAATTTTCTAAGTCTATTCGTTAGAAAATTAATCTGTATTCTGCTGGTTTATTTCTTCTACTTATAAATTCTGAACAAGTTATTTAAAACATATAAATAACGAAATAAACACAATATAGTCTCAACATCTATAGATCATCAGCTGAAAGAAAACAAACACATGAGTGACACTGTTACTTTTGGAAAAATGCCCTTGGAGAAACTCAATGCGGGAAAACCGGAGCAGCTATTTTGATGGTTTATTATTATGCAATATTTCCTTGAGTACAATTGGGCGACTAATCGACTCACCCAACAAAGAAAAAATACACGGCAGCAATACCTCTCTATTCGAAAACAGTTATTCAGAAAACCTATCCCACAAAACCCTCTCCGACGACTCTAAAGCTCTGCGCTGGCCCTTCTGGCCTCTGCGTCAGCCTTCTGCTGCTCTGCATCAGCCTCAAACCTCTATGCTTCAGCTTTCTGAGGCATTGTGCCGCCTCTGGGACCCTTTGCGTCACTCTAGCAACTCTCTGCGTGGATGACACATCCCCTCACGCTTCTGCGCTATCTCTGTTGGGCTCTGCGTGGTTTGCTCTGGCTACTACTCTCGCTCTCTGCTTCTATGCTTGTCTTTTGGCACTGTCTCTGCCTCTCCGTACAGTACTCACTGCGCTTCGCTGTTGATCACTGATTCGACTTTGCTTAGCAACCCCGCTCTAGCAAATCGAATGACTGATCACTCTGGTGTATCTTCCAACTGACCCTCAAGCCTCCTCTTATAATTTTCTCATTGGTCCTTCAACGACCGAGATTAAATCCCGAATCAATGACTAAGATTAGATTTGGTTTGATCCATGACTTTTGGAACCTTCTAACCCAGTTTTATATTAATACCCATTAATATTTT
>APFE031122523.1:30039-61342 GCA_000404065.3 Pinus taeda
GAGTATTTCGATGGACTTCATCACAGGGTTGCCCATGGTACAGGGCAAGGATTGTATCTTTGTCGTCATTGATCGACTGACGAAGTACGCACACTTTTTTGCCATATCCGCACACTATATAGCAGCATAGGTGGCCGAGTTGTTCTTCAAAGAGATCTTCAGGCTACATGGTCTTCTTAAGACCATCGTCAGTGATAGGGACAGCTGTTTCATGGGCGGGTTTTGGCAGGAGCTTTTCTGGTTGGTGGGGACAGAGTTGACACCAAGTACCAGTTATCACCCATAGACGGATGGGCAGACCGAGATAGTTAACAAGTGGCTAGAGGGCTACTTGCGTAACTATGTCAGTGGGCAACAACGAGCATGGTTGAGGTGGTTGCATCTAGGGGAGTACTGCTACAATACTTCACATCACATGTCCATCGGTATGTCACCATTCTATGCCTTATATGGGTATCATCCTTTATCTTTTGCTAACGTGATGTTTGGTGATAGCAAGGCTCCTAGAGCCATGATTTGGATCCAAGAGAATCAGGATATTCTCCGAGCTCTCAAGGATAACATGGCTACAGCGCAGAACCAGCAGAAGTTGTATGCCGACAGGGGTCGGGTGGAGAGACAGTTCGAGGTGGGGGACATGGTCTACCTACAATTACAGCCATATCGACAGTCGTCACTAAAGCAGAAGGGGGTTGAGAAGCTCAAGCCCCGCTTTTATGGGTCGTACAGGGTGATATGCAGGATTGGACAAGTTGCATATGAGTTGGAACTGCCCCAAGGCAACAAGATTCATAACGTTTTTCATGTATCATGCCTGAAAAAGGCATTGGGGCAGCAAGTGACAGTGACAGATGAACTACCACCCATGGATGACGAGGGGCATTTGGTATTGCAGCCGGAGGCTATCATTGATACCAGGGAGAGGCAGCTGCGGAGCAGGACAGTCCGGGAATTCTTGGTGAGGTGGAAGAATTTGCCGGATGAGGATGCCACTTGGGAGAGTGAGAAGGTCTTGTAGCATCCATCACTTAAGTTGCTTGAGGACAAGCAACATTTTGCCGGGGGAGACTGTAATATTCCTAATTAGCCATGGCTAATTGGAATATTCAATTTTGTTCAGTTTTTGCATTTTATAGTTATTTGTAAATAAAAAAGTGAGGACGGGGGACATAACTCACTTTTAGAATAAAAGTCACTTCGTAGTAGCACAACGTTGTGACTTAAAGGGGAGCCAAGGGGGCCAAAGGGGGACGCAGAAATGGAGCCCACGCAGACACATGGAGAGACTGCGCAGGAGGGAAGGAACACGTGGCAAGAGGGGAACCACGCAGGAGGAGGTGAGACTTGGGATTGAGAGAGGTGAGGGATATAATAGAGAGAGGAGCCCCCTCATTTGGATCATTCAGTTATGTGCATTTTGAGCTAGTCGTTTCGACTTCTGAGCATGCTGGCTATTTAGCTAGTCTGCAACACTATTTAGTGCATTGAGTGTCTCCATTCAGAGATCTCACCCTCAACCCCGGGGGACTTCGAGTGCCTGCTCGGGCAAGGTATTTCCATTGGCATTTGAGCAGTAGTTTTATCAGCATTTCAGCAGCAGTTTCGTCAGCGTTTTGGAGGACTGCGCAGCACTGAGAGAGGGACGCAGTTCTTTCTAGCAGTAGTGTTGGATCGGGGTTTTGCAAGAGGATTTATGCTGGTTGATTGAGCAGGGGACCAACCCTTGTCCATTGGAGGATTTTTGGCAGAGTTTTAGGCAGAGTTTAGAGGGGTTTCCTTTAGTGGCAGCTCAGAGCTTGGAGGAACTGCGCAAAACCCCAAGGGGGTGATTTCGGGGGTTCGGCTCTTCCAGGAAAGCTTTCTGGGTTTTCCTGGGTTTCTTGAGTAGAGCACGAATCCAAAGTTTCAGTTTTTTCCAAGGAGGGAAGCAACCCCAAATCATCATTTGTTGTCTAGCAACAGCAGTAGCACAGTAGCGACATCCACGCAGAGAGGCCATTCTTTGTTATTCTGAGACTATTTCTTCACGTGCCTTGTGCAAGTCGAGGTGCCATCTTTTTGATCACCTCCTATACTTATCTTATTGCTCAGTATAATAAAATGGCTTAGCATTTTACGCTGCATTTCTTGAGTAACTGCTTATATTTCCTGGTTACATTATTATATGTTGTGCCACAGTTATTTATCATTTTTGGGTTATTATATCATTTGCACGTATTTGGTTGGAGTTTTGTTGGGGGTTTGAGGAAAATTCCGGGATAGGGATATTACATGGAGGATGTGGGTCACTGCATTAGGGAGAATTAATGTATCACAAATTGTGAGACTTCAATGAAGAATGATGGGCATGGCCAAATAGGTGTGCATACATATGGATATGGTTGATTTGGGGAACAAAGAGTGAAATAAGATAATGGGAAACTGAGGGTAAAAGTACAATAAGCGATCACCTTTATAGGGCTACTCAACAAGTGCACCCATAAATCATGAGTCATAGTAGATCCACTTGCTAAAGCTCGCATATCACTGTAGGAGATAAGAATTTTTTGTGATGCTTTCTTTCCCATACTACTTTTCTCTTTTCCTTACCCATCGAATGTTGAATGAAATCCTTTCCTTCTAGTAATAACCTTTCTCTAGTGGCTTGTGGATTATACTAGCCTCATAAGGTGTCGATAATTAATATGCTCTACCAATTGAGTGATGCTTTGTTTTTGGGAGGGTCAATTGTGAGGGAAACCTAGGCCTTATATATTGAGCGTTTCTCAAAAAATTAATAGCATCCCCATTCATACTTTTGCTAATGAACCCTTTCTCTTATATCCTCTCTCTCTCTATTTGTTTTCCTTGCCCCTTTCGTAGGCTACATCACCACCAATAGGTCTCTCTAGGTAGTCTTCTCAGGTAGAGCCCGACTTGAGATGACTTCTGCTTAGATGGGACCAATCGCCACTGCTCTCCTTTGCCTATTAGGGACTTTGGTCTTGGTTGTCGCATCGTATAGACTGCAGCTATGGGATCACATCTCCAACCATTGCTCCAATGCTTGTTTCCACTCATCTATTGCATTCCCCAGTTCAAAACTAGGATTGTCAACTTTTTCTTCTTTCCTTCATGATTTTTGCTATGGAGTTGTAATTCTCACCTCTTTCATTTGCTATCTCAACTAGTGTGTCCACCTCTTACTTCTTGGCTTCAGTTGTTCATCTCTATTTTTGTCCCCTCTTGCTTATTTGGTTTAGTTTTTTGATCTTGGATTTAGTAACTTTGATCTCTCTTTCCTCAACTAGTTCATCCCTATCTTTTCCACCTCTCCTTCCTTCTCCTTCTCTCACCTTCACTCGCTTCTCACCCTTATTGAGATTTGCTATTGTTATCGCTTCCTTGTATGTGGAAAGGCATTTACTTTTATGTTGTAGGCTATGTTACCACAATCTAGCAGGCCTTAAGGAGGGAAAGCCTACGGGTCAAAGAGCTAAACTAAGTGATAACAATGGGATAATGTCCCATTATCACCACAACCAGTGTTCCCTTCTCTTTATGGAATTTCACCAATGGGAGGAGTCCCGGTAGATAAGCAATCATCTTTATGGAACTTCAAAAGGGTTTTCGCTCCCTATTAGAGACTTAGAAGAAAGTTGCACAAGATCTATGGTTTTGTGAATTATTGTGGTTAAAGTTATTCCTGAGATCAAGGCAAGGAGAAGAAAGGGCTTCTTATGATTTATTCCAATGAATACTGAGCTCATACAACCCTTGAAGAAGTCCCCAAGTCAAAGAATTTCAAACTAGGGTTTCTGCTCTAGGGCACACGTCTAGTGTGCTTTTTAGTTTTTCATCATAATGCTTTTTATGTTGGGTGCATAACTTAAGGGTTAGAGCTTTCTCTTATGATTTAGTATTCGATTTTACCCGTTGAGATGAGATAATGTATTGCTCATTAGGGTTGGGACATAAAAGGTTTCCTTTTAATGAAATGGAGTATCAAATGATCAGGAATCGGGTGATGACCAATGAGGAAGGTAGAGCTCATATTAAGATGTTTCCATTCTTTTAGTTGCATTAACTTCGAGGACAACGTTTCTCCTACTCAAGGAGTGTGGACAAGAGAGTGCCAAATCCTAATGAACCAATGACAAGTTAGACCCGAAGAATGGAGGTGGTATAGGGGGCTTGTAATGTGGTATGGAAAGTGGGAAGTATGGTGTAGGGAAAGATGAACATGCTATTTCAATCCATGTTTCCCAAGTGCCCCTCCTACAAACCTAAGGCCTTAAGGGAGGTCCCACTAGACTGGGGCTAAAGATTAACTTGCCTAGTAAGGTGAGAGAACAAATTTACAGTCAAGATCGATCAATCTTCTAAATCACCCCTTTATCGATACTAAATGCACAAAATAAACAAGTATAAGCACTCGATTGCAAAATGATCAAAGTACATTTTGAATAGAAGCTCACTTTCACCCAAGAGGGAATGTTGGATGGGGAGAGGTATGTGGTTGATGCAGATGGCGAAGGCATATAATCATCAAGAAATGGATATAAAAGGTTGATGGCTAGCTGGTTGTCCAAATGGCTATCAAATGCAAGAGAAAAGTTTTCTCCTATGGGGTTACACATTTCGGTGGGTAACAGGCACATCATAAAAAATTCCAACGCCCAAGATTATAAGCTCAACATTTCAGCATATGGAGGATCATCAATAGGTGCAATATCACGTGGAAGTTGCTCAAGGCCCAACGATAATCTCTGTTGGGGCAACAAGGTTAGATTGTTTTGGTTTTCCTCTCTTTCATATCTAGCACTTAGGTTAGTTATGTCATCAAAGGATATTTATGAGATAACCCCATGTTAGTTTGGTTTTGTTTTTTATTTGTTTGTTATGTACATGTGAATTGTAATTAATCTATGTCACTATGCATTTAATGAAGGGTAAAATATTAATGAACCTATTAGCATTCCCCTTTCTCATTTGCTTCCTCTTAGTTTTTCTTAATTTTCTCTAAAATAGAGTTGTAACGCCTCTATCCTTCTTCCCTGTGGTAGCATATTGCCTCACTTTAACAATCATGCCACATTTTGCTAATTTCACTAATGAGTTGTCATGAACTCTTCTATATCTCAGGGGAAGTCTCTCTAATTCTTTTTGGTGGCGAGGTATTTTAAATTTTCTAAATCCCTACCCTAGAGACCTATTACCACTCATATTAGCAGGCTTATAAAGGCCTGGCCAAGATTCCAAATGGTAAGCACACATCAGGTGGCCCTAATGTCACCTAAGCACACTTTCCTCTCACTTTTGGCAAACTCCCAAAATTCCATAGTGAGTATTCCAAACTACAAAAGCATCACCAAAAGTATTAGGATGACTAGAGCCTACAAACAATGAAATGATGAAGGTTAGGGTTTAAAGAGAAAAAATCTAATGTATGATATATTACTGTAGAAAACACAAACCAATGAAGAAAATCCTAAATTTATGAATGAAGTAACCTTGAAAAAAGCGCCATGATTGATTATGAAGGCCCTCAACAATGTTGGTATTTAAACCATGAAATGATGATTTACCTTGCATTTACAGACCCACAAACATGAAGTTTTGCGAAACGAACAAAGAAATGCTGAGACTAGGGCCTCTCATAAGCCCAAAAATGCTATAGAAACTTATGAATATGAATTTGATATGATATTATAATGAAATATAATGAAAATAAACATACTAGCACTTCAAAGTATTGATTATTCAAAAAGTTATTCAAATCTAGAAATTGTTACTCAATTTTGTGGCACCAATTCCTGGGGGTGGAAAAATAAAGTGTCCCAATTAGTATGAAACATATTGCAATTGTTAGGACAACTAAAAATACTTCCAAAGGTGAGTGATACTCAATTAGAAAACTTAAGAAATGTTGTCGGGGATTAGAAAGGTTAGAATCAACTTTTCGTGTATCTTAAGGCAAGGGATTTTACCAATACTTGAGCCATAATTACTGAAGATAAAATCAGATTTCTAAAATCTCCTTCAAAACCCTTCCACATCTTTTTCTCTAATTTATTTTTTATGTATTTTTTTCTATTCTTAAGGCTTTTTAAATAATAAAAATTAAGGGCAATTGCAGAATTTAGTAAAAAGAGATGAGGAGTGTGCTTTATTTCCACTAGGCTATGTGTTCAAATTGGTGCTCATCTTAAGTTGGTTAGTCCAATCTTGTGGTTTATGGCTATAGGAGGAACAATAGAAGTTAAATCACCTCAAGGATAATCAAGAAAAAGTTTTGAAATCAAGCACTACTAGAAAGGATCCTACTTGGGGGAAAGCCGTCAACCATTAGCTACACTATGATGCAAAATAAATTGAAACCCTTGGTGGGGAGCACTAGGGCATGGCCCAACAAAGAGAGAGAAACTCTTCCTTACACCAACAAGAGAGATGTGCGAATAAAACCCTAGACATCCCTGTACAATTGACAAAGTTTCTCTTCAAATTGATCAATCTAGTTAGTCTGTGTAGTATTCTTTAGTTATTCGCAAATTTTGTTAGGAATATTTGAAATCAACCAAGAAAGATATACTTCAAGATGAACACCAGATATTTCACATTATGACAAAATGATCTCAACAATTCACAATGATTTCCAAAGGAGAGAGAGCTCTCTATTTATAGACGAGGCTCTCAACACATTTCCTCCTTTTGCTTCATTGCATTACATAAATCCTTCAAATGAAGTGAGATGTCCCACCAATTAGAGGATGAATTTGACAAAAGGAGGACTGAATTGACCTAAGCATACAATGTTCCATCAAAGAATGGGTTGAATTGTTTGAAAAAGTATCTTGAGTGCTTAGGAATTCAAACTTTCCACTTTTCTTGCACAACGTTACTTGAATGATGGATTGGACATTTCCAACGGCTAGTATAATGTGGACAACTTGTTGAGTTTTGCATGACACTTAAGAATCAGGTTTGAGTCTAATATCACAATAAAAAAACACACTCCAATGCCACAACAAAAGCACTTTGCACAATGGAATAAGAAATAACAATGAATCAAGTTGTACACAAGACAATTTTTTAGACCACAACTTGTTATATACAAACTTTAATACAACAATCTTAGGGCTCCCATATGATGGATCATGGCCCTTACATAGAACCCTAGTACAAGAAACAACCAGGGCTTGGTGTCAACAACTATGACCACCAATCTTTCCCTGAACAAAGTACACTTGCCTTGCTTGATCATAACGATCCTTTCAATCCACGTACCTAGAACACATTTAGTAGGTACTTTACCTCCTCTTTTGCTGATCACTGCAACTTCTGCAACATCAAACTGCTTGCCTTTCCAATCGCCAATTTGCTACTATCAACCACTCTTGGCTTCTCCAAGATGACTAAACGTTGGCTCTGTGATCTTCCCACTAAAAATGTCCTCTAACGCTCCAAAGGATAAAGTTCTTAGGGTCTTTACAATATGCCCTATTATGAATGTGTTTTCCCTGTTGTAACCCATTGAACTAGGGCTCACAAATCTTCCTCCTAACAGTTCATTAGCTCCTCCATTGAACATTGTACATGAGGTCTTCTAGGGCTCCATTAGATTGCCCTATTAATAGTACCAAGCTTGCACGTTTATTATTGTACTAGGGCTCCACAAAACAACCCTCTTAAATGTCACACTTCTGCTTCTTGTTGATAGTACTAGGGCATCTCAAATTTGTGTTCCTAAGGCCTTTAGGACAATCTTATCCAACGACTCTAGAGAAACTCTCCCTTCCAATTAATTTGCCCCACGTTAATCCTATTTTCCTTCATTGTATTTGCCCTATACTATGCGCATAAACTCGCAATTCTGGACAACTACCTGAGCTTGGATGTGGTCCACTTCAGGAGAGACAAATGCATAGAATCTTTGTGCAATACACCTAGAATTTGCGGCCCAAATCACAATCCATATGTCTCCTTCTTTGGGTCTCTTTCCTCTCTCCCATGGACAAAAAACTAGAGTGGAACTTATCATACTTCTGAGCAGACTCTGAAGGGCAGTGTACCATAGAGAAAGGACTAACTAGGGCACAAAGACTATTGTTCAAAACCTTGAACAACCCTTTCATCGCCTAACAACAACTTATTTCCACATACGTCAACCTCTTTTACAGCTCTACCACAGACCTAAACATCTTGAACTCTCTTTATCACTTTAATTCATACAGACCTGTGGCGTCCCCGAAAATGACCAAACATACCTCTATTCTCCTACATTGGTACCTGGGGTAGGTCGACTCTTTCATGCAATAACAACCCCATTCATAGTTGTACCCATGAACCCTTTCTCCTTTATACTTCTTTACTTCTTTATCAACTTTGGGAAGTCCTCCTATATCCTCTCTTTTTATTTCATTTATTTCCCCTTTCCTAGGTTACATCACCTCTAATGGGCCTCTCTCGGTTGTCTTCTTAGGTAGGGCCCCACCTGAGATGGCTTGTCCCTAGATGGGACCAATCACCATGCCTCTCCATTTCCTAATATGGACTTTGGTCTTGGTGGTTGCATCTTGTAGACTGTAGCTATGGGATCGTATCTCCAACCATTGCTCCAATGGTTGCTTCCACTCATTTATTGCATTCCCCAATTCAACACTAGCATTGCCGAATTTTTCTTCTTTCCTTCACTATTTGTGGTCCAGAGTTGTCAATTCTCACCTCTTTCATTTGTTATCTCAACTAGTGTTGCAACCTCTTATTTCTTGGTTCAGTTGTTCATCTTTATTGTCTTCCCCTCGTGTATTTGGTTCAATTTTTTGGTCTTGGCTTCAGTAACTTTGATCTCTCTCTCCTCCACTCATTCATCCCTACTTTTTCCGCCTCTCCTTCCTTCTCCTCTTCTCACCTTCACTCGCTTCTCAACCTTCATTAATATTTTCTATTGTTATTGCCTCCTTGTATGTGGCAAGCCATTTACTTTAATGTTGTAGGTTGCGTTACCACACAATCTAGCGGGCCTTAAGTACAGAAATCCTAAGGGTCAAAGAGCTAGACTAAGAGATAATAATGGGACAATGTCCCACTGTCACCACAACAAGTATCCCTTGCTCTTTACGGACCTTCATCGATGGGAGGATTCCTGGTAGATAAACAATCACCTTTAATTGATGGTCTAGGGTTTGAGGTAATATGTGATGAGGTAGGACTTCTTAAGGGAAGCTTTCTGTGATGGTATAGCACTTTAACAGGGTTTTCGTCCCCTATTAGATACCTAGAAGAAACTTGCACAAGATCTAGGTTTTTGTGAATTATCATGGTTAAAGGTACTCCCAAGGTCAAGGCAAGGAGAAGAAAGGGCTTCTTATGATTTGTTCCAATGAACAAAAAGCTCATACAACCCTCGAAGAAGTCCCCAAGTCAAGGGAATGAAAACTAGGGTTTCCCTTCTAGGTCACACTCGGGGCAAGAGTTTTTATGGATGAAAACACAGGGATGCTTGTCGAACATTGAGGACTTGCGCGAAGACCCTAAGCTTGAAGTCTATGATCTCGAAATCCACCCTTCCACTAGAGAATTTAGCTCGATGCCCTAAGTTAGCCGTCGAAGAAGAGGGGACCAATGTTTCAGGAGAAGAAAATATGGAGAAAGAAGGATGTGATCACGAAATGGTTTGGACCAGTGCCTTCTCCTTTGGGTTTATGGAGTGCTAAATGCTTCATATTTGCCATAATTGTCCTAGGACGTCAAGAATTGATGCCCTAGATACCAAACCTCAACAATTACCCACTCAAAATTTATGGAGTTTTATGGAGGAAAAACAGAATTTCATCCACTAGGAACATTCATCACGTGTCATGCTATGAGCAGCATGTGCAATTGGCAACCAAATGGCTTTCAAAATAAACATTCAACAATTAAGGCACAATACAACATTAATCTAGTTGGAACAGTTCCATACATCAGACATTTTTCAAGTTTGAAACTTCAGCAAGAGGCACTTAGAAGATAACAATATGATATATCCATCCACAATTCAAGAGATAGCTAAAAAATAAATCGAATTTCATCTCCAAATATCAAAATGCATCCAAGACATCCAATAGCTAATCCAAAGAAAAAGTTTGGATTTTCCAAGAAGGCCGAAGTTCCCAAGTGTGATGATGATCCAAAACAAATGAAGTTGAGTTTTATTTATATGAGACCTAGAAGGTCGAATTATTAGCCCAAGGCCCCTAACATTATAAAAATGTGCAAAATACATGCCTTGGTCACAAGCTAACCAAGTAGTGTTTACAAATTATGAAATAACCATCCAACTGCTAGCCGAATTGATGGCATCGTGTTGATGTTCTATCTGATGGCATCGTGTTGATGTAGTGCCTTGAAGCACTACAATCAACAAGCCAGATTCCCAAAGAATCTGAAGGAGAGGGCCAATACAAGATAACGCTTCTTTATCTTATCAGAAACAACATTTGATTCTTCATACATGGGGTTCCTTGCTTTCTCTGTAGAGTTGGCCGTGTCCTTGATGACCTGCATTACTTATCATTCCTCTGATCATTGAAGATGTCCCTGGAATGATTATTATCTTCATCAAGAGATGTGTCTCTGCCATTCAGACACTCTTTCGCATAATGGCCGAACTTATTGCAACCAAGGCATCTACCTTTCCTTCCACCCTTAGATTTGAGCTTCCCAATAAGTGATCTTTAGGTAGGCCATCAGAAACTTCCGTTGCACCATTCTGATAATATTCTTTGCTTCGACTTCACCCTAGGTGAATTAGAAGAGGGATGAGAAACCCATTGATCCTTCTGTCCTTTCCCAACTATCTTCAGTGATTGCTCTTTCACTCTTGCTTGGGCATTGTCTTCACCTCAGCTTTGATACCATGTTAAGATTAGGTATGTTCTATGCTAGAGCAATTTCTTTAAATTTTCATAGTTAGCAATCACATCAGCATTAAAGTAAATTGCAAATAGAACATAAATATAAATTAGAGAAGACAAGCCAAGACAAGAGGACACAAGATGTGGTGCCAGCCAGGGACAAACCCCAATGTGGGGAAACCCTTGATCAATTCTTCTTTTATGTTCTTCAAAGTTTTGCAGAGAAAGTGAGAGAGATAATACATTTACAATAGAAGTCCATACTGGACTTTTGATATCGCATGAGATCAGTTGACGACATATTGCTTCAACTGATTCTCTAAGGTGACTCCTTCACCTATGTTAGTGTTGCATCTTGTCCATTTGCTACACCTTACCATGTAGCACCATCATGCTGCATCATGCTGTCTCATTCATCATCATGCTGCCCTTTACTAACATGCCCATGATGTTGCATCTTTCATCATCATGATTTGAGACTGTTCATCCTTTGTTGTTCATTGTGATAGGATTGCTATAGATATGCTACCAAGGAGGTATGCCACCAATGAATAGTTCTATCACAGCTATTCATTGCTACTACAAGTATGCCACCAATATATCACCGCTGTTCATTACTGTGATTATGGTGATATCAAGATCAACACTGTGATCCTTGTCCCTGTCCCTTGTAGCATGTCAAGTTTGCATCATAATTAAATCTGAGAGCTACTGAAACTTCTTTCATGGTTCTGTGATACATCACATTGAGGTTGCTACAGGTATGTCATAGTGAGGACAACAGTAGATCACATGCTGACTTATCTACTTTATCCATCCGAGGGAATCATCTTTATCATAGGGATGTCGAGAGGAGGTTGATCTAGGTTCTGCTACTCCTTATATCCATTTGAGAATGCAGCCGAACCCTAGATCTATCCCACATAAAAATGCGGATTCATTTTCTTTATGACTGCGGCTCCATGCCTGGACTGCGGCTCCAACAACCTTGGCTGCAGCTCTGTTACCTTGACTGCTACTTCATTTTCTTGACCATGACTCCATTACCATGACTGCGGTCTTTGTTACCATGACTATGGCTACGTGCATTGATTGCGGCTTCATATATTGACCCAATACATAGATTACGCTGTGTCCGTATAGAGTCTAACTGTGTGTAAGGATCTCTGCCCTGTGTATAATTAGGGCATCACGTTGACTGTATAAATGTCACCATGAATAGCATATAACCAACATATGAACGTAACCATGAACAACGTATAACCAACATATGAACGTAACCATGAACAGCGTATAACCAGCATATAAACGTAACCATGAACAACGTATAACCAGCATATGAACGTAACCATGAACAACATATAACCAACATATGAATGTAACCATGAACAACGTATAACCAACATATGAACGTCACCATGAACAACATATAAATGTGTCTCCATGATCTGCATGTAAGTGTCTCCATGACCTGTGCATAAGTGTTTCTATGAACTGCGTATTAGTGTCTCAATGACCAGCGTATTAGGCCTCTCCTTAGCAACGAATTAGAGCATCACTTTGACTGTGTATAGATGTCTTCATGACTGCGTTGGATTAGGGCATCATCTGTAGCTAGGACATCATACTAGGCGAGCGTATTCTTTAGTGCTGAAACAGCTTGAGCATCTATCTCCGAAGGAAGGCAACATGATGTATGAGATCATGGGCAGCGTAATAAGTAGCATGATGATATGAGCATGGGCAACATAATGATGCATGATGATATGAGCATGGGTAGCATAATGATGAATGAGATCATGAGCATGGGCAGCTTGATGATGAATAAGACCATGGAATATGCAACATGATGAGCAGCATGAAGATGAGAGCAGCTCAGTCATCAAGGTTCAACACATGTGACAGTACAACAAGGTGTCACACTGTAATGTGCAGCAAATAAACGAGATGCAGTGTTATGATAGGTGAACGAGTCACCTTAGAGAATTAGTTGAAGTAATATGTCTTCAATTGATCTCATGCCGATATCAAAAGTCAAAGTGATTGACTTCTATTGTAAATCTGCTATCTCTCTCACTTTCTCTGCTGAACTTTGAAAAGAAGAATTGATCAAGGGTTTCCCCACATTGGGGTTTGTCCTTGGCTAGCGCCACATCTTGTGTCCTCTTGTCTTGGCTTGTCTTCTATGATTTATGTTTATTTTCTATCTGCAGTTTACTTTAATGTTGATGTGATTGCTAATCTGGAAATGATATTGAGTTAACTATGAAAATTGAAATAAATTGTTCTCACCATAGAACATACCTAAAATTAACATGGTATCAGAGCTGAGGTGAAGATAATGCCCAAGCAAGAGCGAAAGAGCAATCACCGAAGACAGTTGGGAAAGGACAAAAGGATCAGTGGATTCCTCATCCCTCTTCAAATTCACTGAGGGTGAAGTCGAAGTAGAGAATATTATCAGAATGGTGCAGCGGAAGTTTCTGATGGCCTACCTAAAGATCACTTCATTGGGAAGTTCGGATCTAAGAGGGGAAGGAAAGGCAAATGCCTTGGTTGCAATAAGTTCGCCCATTATGCAAAGGAGTGTCTGAATGGCAGAGACACATCTCTTGATGAAGATAACAATCATTCCAGGGACATCTTCAATGACCAAAGGAATGACAAGTAATGCAGGCCATGAAGGAAATGGTCGACTCTTCAAAGAAAGCAAGGAACCCCAGGTATGAAGAATCAAATGTTGTTTCTGATAAGATAAAGAAGTGTTATCTTGTATTGGCCATCTCCTTCAGATTCTTTGGGAATCTGGCTTATTGATTGTAGTGCTTCAAGGCACTTCATCAGATAGGTGGGTGCACTCTCTAATTCGATAGATGATGAGCCTCATAAATGGGTAATTATATGGGCTCATTTTACCTCCTAACCTAGTCAAATCAACCATTCTCTTAGCTTATTACATGATTTTCTGATTATATTTATGCTTATAGAGTGAGTTGAGTTAGTTATTGTGCCATGTGG
The DNA here is from genome assembly GCA_000404065.3 of Pinus taeda. Lineage (NCBI taxonomy): Eukaryota > Viridiplantae > Streptophyta > Pinopsida > Pinales > Pinaceae > Pinus > Pinus taeda. The sequence goes on from APFE031122523.1 coordinate 43,935, forward strand.
TCTAATGTGTATTTAATGGAGATTATTGATGATTTTTGAGGTCAAAGTCAAGGATCCAGTGAACAAATGGCAGCAATAGCTCGAAGTGGACAAAGAAGAGGACATATAGGAGGGAATCCCCCTCATTTATTACTCCTCACTTCGAAGTCCCCTTCATTTAGCTTGGAGTACAAGCAGCCGAATCATGCACTAGGAGGCAACCGAGCAAGTGAAGGTTGACTGATGATTATCTCGAGTTTTGGGAGCCAAGCCTCCCTAATTTTAAGGAAGTTGTTGGTAGCTTCATTTGTATAAGTAGAGAGGCGTAGGGCCTCACTAGGGTCGGATTTTTGTCGGTTTTTTTGTTGGATTTTTGCTTATGTAAACTCTACTCAACTTCGAGCTTAATTTTTTGTGACAATTTCATGTAATCCTACTATTGTTTTGAAAATAAAGATGGAATCCTTTTTGAGTTAGCACTAAGTTATCTCAGAGGGTTGAAGCTCTTGGGTTAGGGCCCAATACAAGTAGCCAAGCTCCTCTTTACTTGTATTTGTATGTTTTATTTCGGTTTGTAGATTAGGTTGATGTTGGATGTATTTCTTTTATGGTTAAGAATAGGTTGCTTTTGATGATTCAGTAGTTTGCTTCCATTTGTGCTTTCTATCGCAGGTTAAGCAATGATAAAAAAAAAGATTCAAAAGGCTAGCAATAGTGCCTTGGCCTCACTTCCTCCCTTTGGGACCATGATTTGAGGCAAAGACCCTCTTGCTGCCCTAAAAGCACAGATTTTCCTCCTTCATAGGACTTCTACTGTTTGCAGCTTTCTAGTAGGTTAATAGTCTAGTTTTGCCTTGCTTCAGATCTTCTTCATCATGCTCACTTCTTTATTTGCAATAGTCTTCTTTCATGCTTTCCTTTCCTACAGTATTTCTCAGCATTTCCTTTCATAGATCATAGTTTAGACTAGTTTGATGCAAAACTCTATTTTTCTAGATGCACTGATTTCATTGCTTGTTTGATCCTATTGGTTGACTGTCAGTTCTTTTGCAACAGATCTCTTCTAGTAGCAAGCAAAACTATCAGCCACCCCATCCTCCAACTGATCCATGCCCTACAGGTCGCCTAAGTCTCACCTCAATTCTGCCTTAGTTTCCTGCATTTTCCATAGAACTTCTTCTTCTCTCCTTAAGCAAATCCAACCATCTTTCTCTCTCCTGGTGGTTCATGGTAAACCATAGGTGCCCTAACACCTCATTCCAACCTTCATCCACCTTTTTCACCCACTCTCACACCCTCAAAACAGTGAAAACGGCTCTCGGCCTCCTCCTGTAGGCCTCCTGTAGAATGTTGTTTTTCCTCCTATAGATTTCTTGTGCCCTCCTGTAGATTTTCCTGTAGGCTTTATTTTGAAGGCCGCGTGTAGGAAAAGCCTCTAGAAAGCCACCTGAGACCTCCTAGGACCCATCCACACCATCCTACATCCTCTCAAGTACCAAAACCACCCTCCAACGCCACCTATTTGCTGCCACATTCACACAATAAATTACGTGAATGTCAATTTCACATAAAAATCCAAAAATATGTTCTTTGCTTATTTACTTCCAGAAATAGCATAGTTAGATGTTGTTTACTTCTTTGAGTAGGTAATGGCATTCCTTTCATGGTTTTCATAGTGCTTTCTGCAAAAGTAGAATTAGTTGGTTAATTAGGGTGTACTAGGTTTGCTTTACATTTCAATATTTCTCCTTTCTGCAGTTAGAATAGCATCTGTAGAGTAATCTTTCTTTCCTTCCATCACATATAGAGCTTCTTTTGGAATCTATAGAAGTTGGCTTGAGCTCCTAGTGATCTTGCGCCCACTGATCAAGTGGCAACCTGCAATAAGAACTAGTACTTGTGCATACAGCACCGATGCTTCCAAGTTTGTTACGAACTACCGAGTTGATAAGAGTAAAGTAGGCAGCACGGGAGTTGCAGCATTATTTCTGCAATACTAGTGCTCGCCACTTTTTAGCACCGTTGCCGAGGAAGCGTCAAAGTATTCTGTGATTATTGCTTTCTTCTATTTTCTACTAAAACATTATGCTAATAGTTTATTTTAGCAAAAGTAGACTAGTCCTTTCTTTTCCTTTAGTTCTGCATTTCCTTGCTTTCCTTCTCAATTTTGCAAATTTCATTTCATCAAGAGTAAACTAGTCATTCATTTTCCTTCAGTTCTGCATTTCTTTGCTTTCCTTTTCAATTCTGCAAATTTCCATTTCAACAAGTTCATTTGCAATTTGTTTTGTTCAATCAATTTCAGTTTTGCAGGTACTATCAGTGTGGGGAAAAAGAAACAAAAACCAACCAAAAAGATTTCCTTTCATGCCTCGTAGAAATAGAGATAACTCAGGAAAATCTTTGCCCAACACTCCCACTGCTTCACACAGCCAACCTTCACTCTTCTTCAGTGGCTGCGATCAAGAAGAACCCTTAGGTGAACAACCAGACATATTTGAAGAACCTATAGGGGAAGAAGAAGAAGAAAACATTCCTTTGGAGCTAATGGCTGAAAACATAAATGCTAGGGGGAATGGAGATATAATAGAGAGTACCTTTCCCATTCGGGAGACCAATGGAGACACCAAAATGAAGAATATAAGCCCTTCCGTCCTACCCCATTTCCATGGTCTGACTACAGAAGATCCTGACACCTTTTTGTTCGAGTTTGTTGTTATCTGTCGAACCTACGACTATGCAAAAGATGAGAAAAAGTTGAAATTGTTCCCTTCTACTCTCAAGGATGCAGCACTACGCTAGTTCATGGGATTCCCTGGCAATAGCATCACAACTTGGGCTCAAATGCAGCAAGCATTTAACAACAAGTATCGAGACTATTGTAGGTCACAAGATACTAGAGAAGAAATCTTTCAAATGACCATAGGAAGTGATGAGTCCCTGGAAGACTATGAAGAGAGGTTCCAGCTCAGTTACAAAAGGGTCGGGTGTACACTTGACCCTGAGTCTCTGAAGTTGGTCCTGCTCAAGGAAATCCGGGAAGATCTTCTAGACACCCTCCATCTACTGGCTGGGGAAGACATCTACCAACTACCCTGTGAGGACATAAAGACTATTTTTAGAAACCATTCTAGAGAAGCCAGAAAGAAAGGTAGGGGGAGTCACCCCATAGCCAGTACCTCTTCCTCCCAACTCATCCATTAAAGGACAAATTGGGAACATGTTAAAAGACTTCAAGAGTGAGATGCTGCAAACTCTTGCCATGCAAATGGACACCTTATATATCAAAAGAAAACAAGAGGAAGCAGAGAGGACTTTGGCCATTTTTTGCCCTGGATGCACCAGGAGGCATCCTAGGAATGAATGCCCATTGAATTCTATAGAGGTTTGTTCAGTCTGTGAAGAGAATCATTCTACAGATGAGTGTCCTTCCTTGCCCGGGCTTAAAGTTGTATATCAAGGGGCTGAGGGAGTCATTGAACAACTTTACTACATAAACCAAAGAAGGCCGCCTGGACCTAGACCATACCAGCAGGGGATGCAAGAAACATCTCAGGCATACTACAACCCCAACCAAGTGCCCTCCATACCTTCTTGGGGTCCCCCTACTCATCCTTCGTGGTCCACACCACCTCCTTGGTCTTTCACATCTCAATATCATGCCCAACCAGCCGCCCATTCATTTCAATCCTATGCTCAGTCATAGCCTCAGTGGAATACATCTCATCAGGGGTGGAGGCCCCAATACAACTCTCTTCCTGCTCTTTTGCCTCCACCACCTACCCAACCACAACCGTTACCTCCTACTCCACCAAAGCAACCCCAAATGCCTGCCCAGCCAAATCCGAACCTGAACAACAGACAAGCTCAGCAAGTGTATAGTGGGGAACCTTCATGGCCAACTTATGCTGTGGAGATTCAGGGAATTAAATTGCGATTTGGGAAAGTTCTCCCAGATAGCCAGCCTCCAACCAAGGAGGTTGAGGAAGATAGAGAGGAAAGCGAACCTAAAGCAAATCCACCCTTTCTTGAGAGACTATCTGCTACATTCCAGCCTACCCCAGAAGAAATTGAACTCCTGGGAGAATTGAAGCATTTATGTGTAAATATACCACTTCTCCAAGCCATAAAAGATGTACCTATCTACAATAGGTTGATCAAAGAGAAGTGCTTTAGGCATCCAGGAAAGCGCAAGAGAGATGCCCCAACCATCAATGTCATAGGACAACTGTCTGACCTGATGTTAGGGCAGGTAATTTGTCCAAAATATCTTGACCCTGGAAGCCCAGTAGTTGATGTCCACATCAATGGCACCATGATCCCACACACCTTGATCGATCTGGGAGCTGCCATTAATGTGATGACAAAGGACACAATGCTCAAACTTAACCTCCAGGGATCCTTGAGGAAGACCATGACCGTGCTACAGCTAGCAAACCGCTCCACCGTGACCCTTGAGGGGATTGTGGAAGATGTGATGGTCTCCATTGATTCTTGGGAGTACCTTGCTGATTTCTTAGTTCTCCAGCGAAAGGCAAAGCTCACTAGGTATCCTCTCATTCTGGGAAGACCCTGGTTGGCTACAACCGATGCCTACATCAACTGTCGAGCTAGGAACGTGACCATAAAGAATGGGCACATGTCCAAGCAGTTAATCCTCTACCCTCCTGCCCAACTCTTGCTAGAACATAATCTACCTCTCTGGTTGGAGGAGGAAGATGAGGATGAAGTTTATTCCGCACCACTTTGTACATTAGAAACCGCCATGGGGGGAAACTGCAAGATGAGGATGGTATGATCGAAAATTTGATTCAAAATCCACCTCCCAGTATATCACCCTTAGAAGACATAGTAAGAGAAACCCAAAGCAACCCCTCAACTGATCTCTGTGTAGCCGATCCTACTCCTCCCCGTGTCAAAAATATAGATTTCGGCCCAAAAAGAACATTGAAAATCAATCCATCCCTATCTACTTCCCAGGGGAAAGAGCTATGCAGCCTGCTGAGAAAACATCTAGATACCTTCGCCTGGAGTTATAAGGAAATGAAGGGAGTGCACCCTTCAATATGTACTCATCATATATACATCAAGGAAGATTGCAAACCAGTCAGGTAGCCTCAAAGGAGGATGAATCCAACACTCTAAGATATTTTTAAGGAAGAACTACAGAAATTGCTTGATGCAGGATTCATCTATCCCATCTCTGACAGTGAATGGGTCTCTCGTTTGGTGTTAGTGCCAAAGAAAAATGGTAAGTGGAGAATCTATGTCGACTATCGGGAATTGAACAAAGCCACTAGAAAGGACCATTTTCCTTTACCTTTCATAGATCAAGTATTAGACGATCTGGCAGGCAAAAAGTTTTTCTCTTTCCTAGATGGTTTAGCAAGTACAATCAGATTCAAATCAGCCCAGAAGACTAAGATAAGACCACTTTCACTTGTCCTTGGGGTACCTTTGCATATCGAGTCCTTCCTTTTGGTTTATGCAACGCTCCAGCCACTTTCCAAAGAGCGATATTGAGTATATTTTCTAAACTGGTTCATGATGCGGTAGAAATATACATGGATGATTTCACTCCTTATGGCTCTAACTTTCAGGAAGCTTTATCTAACCTAGGGAAAGTTCTAGACAAGTGTATTGAGATGAACCTATCCCTCAGTCCGGAAAAATGTGAATTTCTATGACTGAAGGGACCGTGTAAGGTCATGCAATATCTCAACAAGGATTGTAGGTGGACCCCAACAAAATTGCCATCATCCAAAGGGTCCCACTTCCTCAAAAGGTGAGAGATGTCAGAAGTTTCCTAGGCTTAACTGGATATTACAAAATATTCATTAAAGATTTTAGCAAGCTAGCATCTCCTTTGTTTGGCCTCTTAGGCAAAGATGTTGAGTTCATATGGTCAGAAAACTGTCAAGAAGCCTTAGATACCTTAAAGAGCAAGCTAGTGACTACCCCAATTCTCAGAGGCCCAAACTAGGCCCTACCTTTCCACATTCACACAGATGCCTCGAACAAAGCAATAGGAGCAGCCTTAAGACAAATTGATGAAAATTTACCTTATGCCATATACTTTATAAGCAAAAACTTGTCAAAGGCAGAGTTAAACTATACAGTGACCAAGAAGGAACTCCTAGTTGCCATGCATTCCTTAAACAAATTCAGACATTATATCACAGGCTATCAAACCTTTGTGCACACTGATCATGCTGCAATTAGATATTTAATGAACAAACCAGATGTAAATGCTCACATTATTAGATGGTTGTTTTTACTGCAGCAGTTTGATTTGACCATTATTGATAAGCCTGGTAAAGAAAATGTTGTTGTTGACTTTTTGTCTAGAGTAAATTTGCCTGCAGGTGAAGAAGGAATGGTGGATGACCAAATGCCAGATGAACATCTGTTTGCTATCTCAGTCCTCTCTCCATGGTTTGTTGATATAGCAAACTACTTGGTTTCAGCACAGTTCCCACCACACCTGTCCTCAAAAGAGAAGAGCAAGATAGTAAGGAAAAGTGCCCCTTTCACCTGGATTGGGGGCAATCTCTTCAAACTTGGCCTAGATCGGATCTTGAGAAGATGTGTCACAGAGGAGGAAGTCTTTGACATCCTCCTAACCTGTCATGACGGGCCTTGTGGAGATCACTTTGTAGCGAAAAGAACTGCCTTCAAGATATTACAAGCAGGCTATTACTGGCCCACTCTTCATCAAGATGTGAGGAGATATATCAGCCAGTGTGATCGGTGTCAGAGGATGGGGAAACCTACTCCAAAGGATGAGATTCCCATGCAACCGCAAGTGACCTTTGAGCCATTTGAGAAGTGGGGCATGGACTTTGTGGGGCCTATCAACCTTCCTTCAAAGCAGAAACAACACATCATTGTGTGCACCGATTACCTGACAAAGTGGGCAGAGACAAAAGCAATCAAAGCAGTGATAGAGGAAAAAGTAGTTGATTTTTTGAGAGAAACATATTCTACAAGTTTGGATATCCAAGAGAGTTGGTCACAGATCAAGGCAGTCAGTTCACTTCCAATTTGATTGAAGACCTGCTCACACATCGTAGAATCAAGCACAGGACTTCCACCCCTTACCGTCCACAAGCCAATGTGCAAGTGGAGGTCACTAAGAGAGCATTGGAAAGGATCCTGACCAAGGTAGTGAGAAGCAGCAGAAAAGACTGGGCTGACAAATTACTTGAGGCCACTTGGGCCTACAACACAACATGGAAGACCACCACAGGGTTCACACTCTATGAACTAGTCTATGGGAAGAAGGCTTTGCTGTCAATAGAATTTGAATTCAATACCCTAAGAATGGTAGCTCAGCTTAACCTAGACCTCAGCCATGCACAGAAAAAAAGATTACTTCAACTCAATGGATTGGATGAACACAGAGTGCAGGCCCTTCTCCATACAGAGGTAGTTCAGCTTCAGAGAAAGACATGGCATGAAAAAAATATCAAGGAGAAGCAATTCCTAGAGGGAGATTGGGCACTACTCTATGATTCAAGATACAAAGATTTCAAAGGCAATCTGAGGACAAGATGGCTGGGACCCTACACTGTGGAGAAATGCAATGACAATGGTTCAGTTTTGATCAGAACCATTGATGATGAAGCCATCCCCATGCTTGTTAATGGACATCGGTTGAAAATCTACAAGAAACTCCTCTCCAAGCGAGATTTTATTGCAAGTCTAGATAAAACAGTGATGGTAGTGGAGCATGTTTTAGCTTCCACTTCACCCACTCACTGAAGAAAAGGAAAAAAGAAATAAAAGAATAAAGACTCAAGTGAAAACCTCCATGAGGCGCTTGAGTCCCATCATTGGGTTGAAAACCTCTTCTGAGGCGGCCCAGTGATGTAAAAAAAAGAGAGAAAAATAAGATCCCTGGGTGAAAACCTCTCTTTGAAGCGCCCAGGGCAAGCAATTAGGGTGAAAGCCTCCTTGAGGCGCCTTAGTTGTTTTTAAAAAAAAAAGTGAATTTTCATTTGCATTGCAGGTTGCAAGAGGACTACAGGAGGCAAGAGAAGGTTCCAAGGGAACCCTGACATCCACACCAGTACCTATCCTATATTCTCCACACTTTTCTCCATCATTTCTACCATTTCTTTCACCCCACTGTGTTTTTTTTCCAAAAATTGTGTTTTTTACAGGAGGCTCTATGTTTTCTACAGGAGCCTCCTGTAGAAACTACAAAGAACCAGAAATGAATATAAAAGGCAGATCGAGGGGCAGGGAAGCTTCATAAAGAACCTACAAACCCTCCTACAGTCTTCAAACCTCCTTACCATCACTTCCAAGCCTGCATCACACCTCAAGCATCATTTTTCTTCCTGTCCAAGAAAAACATAAAAAATAAATAAATAAATAAATAGTTTTTCAGAAAAACAAAAAAACAAAAATAAGAGAGGAAGCAGCACCATCCACCTCACCTGAAGCCTACCTACTACCTCTCCACCTCTATCTACACTTCTGGCATCATCTTCAAAGCTCCAAGCACAGAAAGAAGCTGAAGTTTCAAGGGGAGAAACAGCTACAGGAGCTCCTATAGGAATTCGTGTAGCAGTTGAAAACCTGGCGCCAGCAGCAAAAGAATGCACACATGAAGGTTGAAGAGGGCACTTGAAGCTCAGACCCAGCCAGAGGAGAACCTGCACAAGACACAGCCACACATCAACAAGCAGACAGCATGCATCAAAATAAATAAAGGCATGCAGCAAAGAGGGAGCCACAGCACCTCACAGCAAATACATTCGGATCACAGGTAAGTAACTAACTCGCTCCTTTGTTTGCATTTGTGTAATTAGAAGTCATGCAAAAGCAACGAGATGGTTGAGGTTGAACGAGAGAAAGGTGACCAATTAACTTGGCCACCTTCATCTAGTTAACTCCACTCATCCGAGATGTCACCCACACGTGCACACAGTCAACTCAAGAAAGATGTCAAGGACAGGTACTAGAGGAAGTGTGAACTCCAATGCAATCATGAGGGATGATTATGAGGAGGGGCCATGATGACAAGACAGGGGGGGACCAATGGTCCGAATATGGCCAACAAATACTTTGCCAACTCACCCCCCATCACTGGAAATATCCATAAAAGGTAATAAGTACTCCTCCCCGAGCACTCTCACCACCTTTTCCTTCATTCTCTCCTCGTAACTCAACTACAGCAATATCCTTGTGCCCCCACAGCCTCGTAACCATCGTCCTCCATCGATCTCTCCCATATTCCTGCTCTCGGTGTTTTCTACAGGAGCACTTACAAGTTCTACAGGAGTATCTACAGGAATTTCTACAAGAGGGACAACATGCTTCTATAGGAGGGGCAGTGAGTTGTTTTGAAGGGAGAAAACACGGGTTCTAGCACGATTTTCAGTCTGAGGAGGTAGGTTCCATGCATGACCCCATTGAATATCAATATATGCAAGAAGTAGTTTCAAATCAAGGAGGAAATAAAGTCTTTAGGAGAGGAGAAAATACATAAGAAATTTTTTTTTGCTTATTTAAAAAACACAGTCTCCTCTGTTTCTCTGTTTTTCTCAAAAATTTTTGTCTCCATCTCCATATTTGGTTTCCCAAAAGAGTATCAACAAAATGACAGGAGGGTTCATGAGAAAGGAGCACACTAACTCCACTAGGTTCCATGCATATCCCCAAGTAGTGGACATATTCACAAGAGCAAATTGGATGAACTTTTTTGAGAAATTACGAGGGTTTGATGAGGAGATTGCCTAAGAATTTTCCCACTCTTTGGTCCCTCACACAAGAACACATGCCACTGTCACCTTCAGAGGTCTTTCCATGGAGATAACCCCTGAATTTATCAGTAGGGTCACTACCCTTCCTCTTGGGCTGCCTTGAAGGAAGGAGGAGAAACCAATTGGCCAGGCTACCAAGAAAAACTTTTTCCAAAACAATGAAACCCCTGTAGAGGATAAAAATGGCATTAGAAGGGCTAGCATACCATATCCTTGGGATGATGTTAGCTAACAAATAATCAAATACATTTCCTTTGAGGGGAGGTACAACATTGTCTATGGTTATCACTTTAGAATCCTTCATGAATTAAGGTATGGCATGGACACTCCAGCACCTCAGAAGCTCAGCATCCCCTACTTCCTCCTGCAGTCCCTCATTGACTCCAACACTAATGTTCAAGCAAGGAATTCAGAGCAGTTAGCTCACCATGGGTTAGTCAAAATTTTAGTGGAAGAAGCCCTCCATACATTTACACTCCCTATACCATGGGAAGTCTTCCGAAACATGACCGTTGAGGATGACATAAAGGCCCTAACCTATGATGTCAGTCCCACTGGTAGTGAGGAGGTAGAGCAGCAAGGGGTAGAAGGTGAAGCCACTGGTGGCTTAACAGAACAAAAAAGGAAGGAGGAAGAAACTAGGATAGAGGAGGAGAAAGCTGAAGAAACCAAGCAGAAAGAAACAAAGCAAACAGAGAGAGAAAAAGAGATAGAAGGAGGAGAAAAAGAGGCAGAAAAGGCAGAACAAGGAGAAGGGTCCCCTAAGACTCTGGAAAGGGAGGCAGAAGCTGCCCTCGCTGCTCTCAGTACACCAATCAAGCCAAAGAAAAAGAGGAAAAGGCAAGCCTCCATGTATTTCAGGGCTAGGAAGAGCACAAGAATCAAAACAGGCAAACCTCAGCACTCTTTAAAAGTGCCAATTACAATTGAAGATTCACCCTCTGCCAAAAGGAAAGAATCCCCTTCCAAGGCACCTAACACCTATGAAAGGGGGACTCCTAGATCTTCCACATGGAAGGAAAAGGTAGTACTACAAGACCCAAAAATAGTCCTACAGGAGGCTCACACAGTTCTACAGGGGACACTGTCAAAGCTATAGGAGACCCAACAGCTTGAGAAAAGGATAGAAGAACAGCCACAGGGGAAGGAGGAAGAACCAAAGATACAAGAACCTGATCCCCGGCCTAGTCTAGCTTCCTATTACAATCTGCTTGAGGGAGGAAGGATAATTCCACAAAAGTTTGCAATTCCACTATTCTTTGAATTAGAGAAAGAGAGAATAAGAACACATAGATGGATGCAAATAGCCAAATCCAAGGGAGTTGAGGATGTTGGCCATATGGAAAACAAACTCAGATAAATGGGCAGAGAGTTGAGTGATATCATAAACAGGGAAGCAAATACAAGGAGCCACCTTAAATTGAAAATGAATTGTTAAGGAGATAGCTGCAAGAGAAGGAACTCAGCTAGCATGCATGGCCAGCTTATCCATGGAAGCATTGCAATGTAGAACACCAGAAAAATCCTATGGCCTATATCTCAAGGACCAATGGTTACAATTCCAGATAAAAAAGTTGGCACAAAGAGGCACCAGGCCCTTCCAGGATTACAGACAGTTTATGGATCTGTGTGACCAAAGCACATCAGAAGATAAGGCAAAAATGGCATAATTCTACCGACATAACATGGCCCTCACAGACATGAATGTGTGAGACCCCAATGCTAGGCTAGGGGACATGCAACTAATGGCCATGGCCTCATGGATAAACCATGAAGAGTTGAGGGCAACAGAAATAAGAAGATTGATGATAAAAGAGCAGAATGAGCCATTAATGATAAGCGCTGAGCCATTATATCCCATGGCACTCATCAACACACACAACCTGCTTGCCAATAATCCTCAAATTGCCCCTAGATATATAAGTGATCAGGCACAAGCCATTGCACACTTTGAGGATATGCAAAGGCTACTTGGGGATGACTGTGTGCATGCATGCATGAGGAGATGGAGCACCTTACCACACAGTTTGCAGATCAGGGAATATCATTCCCCCATGAGGATGAAGGAGGCATTAAGAAGAGTACCAATGTACAAGCGCTCCATGCAGAGGCTGAAGGTCAACTGGATTGGCCTCAAACTCAGTCCTCCACTACTATTAGGCATGCTGGAAGGCAGAAGAGAAGAAGAAGAGGAGGAGCAGTCAGAAGAGATAGACAGGAAGGCAGGATTCTATGACAAGAAAGAGCAGACCACGTCAAAAGCTTGGGATGCTAGGGAGGCCACCAAGGCCATAAAAGATGAGGAGATGGACTAAGTTGCTCAAAGGATGAGTAACACTTTCAGTAGGGGGTGATGATGAGCCTCATAAATGGGTAATTATATGGGCTCATTTGACCCCCTAAACTAGTCAAATCAACCATTCTCTTAGCTTGTTACATGATTTTCTGTTTACATTTATGCTTAAAGAGTGAGTTGAGTTAGTTATTGTGCCATGTGGTCCAATGTGTATTTAACGCAGGTTATTGATGATTTTTTAGGTCAAAGTCAAGGATCCAATGAACAAATGGTAGCAATAGCTCGAAGTGGACAAAGGAGAGGACTTAGAGGAGGGAATCCCCCTCATTTATTACTCCTCACTTCGAATTCCCCTTCATTCAGCTCGGAGTACAAGCAGCTGAATCATACACTAGGAGGCAGCTGAGCAAGTGAATGTTGATGGATGATTATCTCGAGTTTTGGGAGCCAAGCCTCCCTGATTTTAAGGAAGTTTTCATTTGTATAAGTAGAGAGGCCTAGGGCTTCACTAGGGTCATATTTTTGTTAGATTTTGGTTGGTTTTTTTGTTGGAATTTTGCTTATGTAAACTCTGCTCAACTTCGAGCTTCTTTTTTTGTGATAGTTTCATGTAATCCTGCTATTGTTTTGAAAATAAAGATGGAATCCTTTTGAGTTAGCACTGAGTTACCTCAGAGGGCTGAAGCTCTTGGGTTAGGGCCCAATCCAAGCAGTCAATCTCCTCTTTACTTGTATTTGTATATTTTATTTCAGTTTGTAGATTAGGTTGATGTTGGATGTATTTCTTTTTTGGTTAAGAATAGGTTGCTTTTGATGATTCAGTAGTTTGCTTCCATTTGTTCTTTCTATAACAGGTTAAGCGGTGATAAAGAAAAGATTCAAAAGGCTAGCAATAGTGCATTGGCCTCTCTTCCTCCCTTTGGGACCATGATTTGAGGTAAAGACCCTCTTGCTGCTCCAAAAACACAAATTTTCCTCCTTCATAGGACTTCTAGCGTTTGCAGCTTTGTGGTAAGTTAATAGTCTAGTTTTGCCTTGCTTCAGATCTTCTTCATCATGCTCACTTCTTTATTTGCAATAGTCTTCTTTCATGCTTTCCTTTCCTACAGTATTTCTCAGCATTTCCTTTCATAGATCATAGTTTAGATTAGTTTGATGCAAAACTCTATTTTTCTAGATGCACTCATTTCATTGCTTGTTTGATCCTATTGGTTGACCATCAGTTCCTTTGCAACAGATCTCCTCTAGTAGCAAGCCATCCTATTAGCCACCCCATCCTCCAGCTGATCCATGCCTTATAAGTCGCCTAAGTCTCACCTCAATTCTGCCTTAGTTTCCTGCATTTTCCACAGAACTTCTTCCTCTCTTCTTAAGCAAATCCAACCATCTTTTCTCTCTCCTAGTGGTTCCTGGTAGACCATAGGCACTCTAACACCTCATTCCAACCTTCATCCACCTTTTTCACCCACTCTCACACCCTCAAAATAGTGAACACTGCTCTCAGCCTCCTCCTGTAGGCCTCTTATAGAACGTTGTTTTTCCTCTTATATATTTCTTGTGTCCTCCTGTAGATTTTCTTGTAGGCTTTCTTTTGAAGGCCGAGTGTGGGAAAAGCCTCCAGAAGGCCACCTGAGACCTCCTAGGACCCATCCACACCATCCTACATCCTCTCAAGTACCAAAACCGCCCTCCAACACCACCTATTCGCTGCCACATTCATGCACAATAAATTACATGAATGTCAATTTCACATAAAAATACATAAAAATCCAAAAATATGTTATTTCCTTATTTACTTCCAGAAATAGCATAGTTAGATGTTGTTTACTTCCTTGAATAGGTAATGGCATTCCTTTCATGGTTTTCATAGTGCTTTCTGCAAAAGTAGAATTAGTTGGTTAATTAGGGTTTACTAGGTTTGCTTTACATTTCAGTCTTTCTCCTTTCTGCAGTTAGAATAGTATGTGTAGAGTAATCTTTCTTTCCTTCCATCGCATATAGAGCTTTTTCTGGAATCCATAGAAGTTGGCTTGAGCTCCTAATAATCTTGCTCCGACTGACCAAGTGACAACCTGCAGGAAGAACTAGTACTTGTGCATACAGCACCAATGCTTCCAAGTTTGTTACGAACTACCGGGTTGATAAGAGTAAAGTAGGCAGCCCAAGAGTTGTAGCATTATTGCTGCAATACTGGTGCTCACCAGTAGAGATGGAAACAAACATGGGATTATTCTTGGAGTCGATGCCACCTATCCCGGAAAGGGTGTAGGGAATGTTATCCCTCAACTGAATGAGGGTAACTAAATTCATTTATAGAATCTCTTTTATATACCTGATCGCAAGAAGAACCTGGTGTCCATTTCAGTAATGGAAGTCAAAGGTTTCAGGGTGGCACTCATCGATGGAAGGGTACATGTTTGAAAATAGAATTTCCAAAGATGTTTTTGAGTTCAGGGTTGTATCAAGTTGCAGGAAGTCCACTGGGGACCATGTCCATTGACACATAGCACCGAAGGTCTGTGAGTTAGATGGTGACAGGAATGCCTGAATTCAAAAAGAGCATGAAAGTACATGTCTGAGATGTACCGAAGGAAAATCTTACAAGGGGAACATTCCCCTCATGTAGCAGGTCCACAGGTTTGGAACAACCCGAGGGGTTTGAGATTGATGATCAGGAATCTCACGTATACAGGTGGAAGAAAGCCCTCTATGGCTTGAAGCAAAACTCCCCAAGCGTAGTATGAGAGGATTGATCGCTGTCAGATGAAGCTAAGATTCACTAGGAGTGAAACTGATCCAAACCATTACCCGAAGGTTGTGGATGATAGACCTCTCATACCGGCACCTTATCAGGACGACCTATTTCTAACAAGTGCAGACCCTCTCATTTGCAGAAGTAAGAGGGAGTTGGATTCCGAATGTGGAATGATAAACTACAAGCCTGTGACTACCTCGAAGATCTTAACTTTCAGAAGTTATATGGTAGTGATGTCAAACCAGATTTGGGAAATGCCTCCGAGTTTCATAAACTCATTCGCGTTGATGTTCTTGGTGAACTTCCGTCTGGAAATATGTTTTGTAGTTAGCATGGTGAGCTCATATTTGGTTGAGCCTCACTAGATTGGTGCCAAGAATCTTCCAAGATATCTTCAAGGCACAATCTCTCATGGATTGAGATACACTGCTGAAAATATGAAATTGCATGATTATTTGAAAGCTGAGTGGACAGACAATGTGGAGGATCACTAGAGCACTTCTCAGTGTTGGTTCTCTTCGGATTTTGCTTCGATATCATAGATGAGCAGGATGCAGAAATTGGTTGCTATAAGCATCACCGAGACCGAATACATAGCTACGAGTATGATCTCGTGTGAAGCTGCATGGTTGCAGAAGCTCTTAAGTGAGTTGTTTGTACACATGATGAATACCACTGTGATTCTTTGTGACAACTAGAGGTGGGATTCGATTATTGAGGAATCCCATATTTGATGATTGCTCCAGTAGATAGACATCAGATACTGCCTTATCTGGGATATGGTAAGTCGATGAGCGAGGAGGCTCCATCGCATTGAGATTGATGTATAGGTGGCCGACATTTTGTCAAAGCCCCGGGGAAAGGTCAAATCTGTGACTTTCCCGAATGACTTGGACTCATTGAGAGACCTTCTTATAAGGGTCCTGCATGTTGCATGCATTGAGCTCTGGGAGCTCTGGGGGGCTTGGGGTACTTACTGGAGCAACATACGACCACAGGGCGACTCACTCTCCCCTGGTGGTGCGCTATGAAAAGGATGATTAGTTCTCCTATGGGTCGGCATGATTAGTTCTCCCATGGCAACTCTGGAACAGGATGATTAGTTCTCCTGTGGGCCAGGATGATTACTTCTACCGTGGCAACTATAGAACAGGATGATTAGTTCTCCTGTGGACCGGGATGATTAGTTCTCTCGTGGCAACTGTGGAACTGGATGGTTAGTTCTCCTGTAGGCCAGGATGATTAGTTCTCTGTGGCATCCATTGGACAGGATGATTCGTTCTCCTGTGGACAAGATCATGAGTTCTCCTGTCGAGGCATCCTACCCATGCAGTCTCGGACTCATGGGAAGTACCTCTCATCTGATCAATGAGCAGGGAAATAAGGATAGGGACCATAGTAGTTCTATTGATGGACGCATCGTTCTATCTACCATACTCCCTATGCTAGGATGACCTCCATTGAGATCTTGAATCAATGAAACTAATCTGGGATCAATATGAGTGGTTTGAGACACTCTCTTGTGACATTGATCTGGGATCAATGAAACTGATCTCGGATCAGTATGAGTGGTTTGAGACACTCTCTTATGATATTGATCTGGGATCAATAAAACTGACTTCGGGTCAGTAAGAGTGATGTGAAACACTCTCTTTAGATGAAACTGACTTCGGGTCAATAGAGAATGGTATGAGACATTCTCGATCAATTCTTCTTCTTCATGGTTCAGTAGAGAAAAGCTTAGCAGAGCAGTGCAGGGCACTAATGGTAGAGATAGTACAGTAAGAACATATGGATCAGCAGATGGAGTTCTCCCTAGCTGAGAGAGAGTGTTAAAATTGGCAACTAGAGCCAAACTCCATCTGAGTCATCTTATTTATGGCAGCTGATATTTTTCTTGGATCCCTCTCATCGAGAGGTGTAGGATTGATCTAAAGATCGTCCGATTCCGATAATTATTCATGGAGTTATGAATTTATTTGTGTTATAAGACAATTCGTCAAAGTTGGCCATCAACCAAATAAACCCCACGTGCTCAATGTTTTAGTATAGATAGAGGTGGCCCTCAAGTCATTTCATCACACACTTGGGATCTCTTCCTCTCTCTACTTGTCTTTGGGTTTTAGTAGGAGGAGAGATCCTAAGGGATAACGCTGCCCTAATCCAGAAAGCCAAAAAAGCTGGAAAAGTTGGAACTGCCAGAAAAGCCAGAACTGCCAAAAAAGTCAAAAAAGCAGGAACTGGCGGAAAAGTTGGAACTGCAAAAAAAAGCCAGAACTATCAGAAAAGTCAATACTGCCGGAAAATTCGGAACTGCAGAAAAAGTCGGAACTGCCAGAACTGCCAGAAAAGCCAGAACTGCCAAAAAAGCCGGAAAAGTCGGAACTGCCAGAAAAGCTGGAACTGCCGAAAAATCTAGAAAAGCCGAAACTGCTGGAACTGTCAGAACGGTCAGGAACAGCAGATACTGCCGCAACTGCAGGAACTGTCGAGAACAATCAAAACTACTGAAACTGCCAGGAACAACTGGAACTGCCAGAACTGCCGGAACAGTGAGAGCATCTGTCTCTGAAGGAAAGCAGCATGCAAGGGACAGCTAACTCAC
>APFE031122523.1:61726-73901 GCA_000404065.3 Pinus taeda
CAACATGATGACAAAATGCAACACAACGATAGGTGAAGGAGTCACCTTGGAGAATCAGTTGAAGTAGCGTGTCTTCAACTGATCTCATGTATCATCTTCTTAGAGATGATCTATGCTCTTGTCTAGATAAGTCAAAGTGTTGACTTGTATTGTAAACATACTATCTCTCTCTCTGCTAAACTATTGAAGAGCATATAAGAAGAATTGATCAAGGGTTTCCCCATATTGGGGTTTGTCCCTGGCTAGCGCCACACCTTGTGTCCTCTTGTCTTGGTTTGTCTTCTGTGATTTATGTTTATGTTCTATCTGCAGTTTACTTTAATTCTGATGTGATTGCTAATCTGGAAAAGATATTGAGCTAACTATGAAAATTGAAATAAATTGCTCTAAGCATAGTGCATACCTAAAATTAACACTACACTCAAGCATCAAAGACTTACTACCTATCAAGAATAAATCGACAACACATAAAACCAAAATCAAGGCATACCTTGGACCACTTTGAAGTAGAGGTTCGGGCCAGCATTGCTTCTTGTCAATCCAAGCTTCACCAAGTAACTGTCAATGCGAGCATACCAAGCTCTGGGGGCTTGATTCAAACCATAAAGAGCCTTCTTCAACCTGCAAACATGAGTCTTCTTGTCCTTCACTTCAAATCCTTGAGGCTACTTAACATATACTTATTCTTGTAGTATGTCGTGAAGAAACACAGTCTTCACATCCATCTATTGAAGGGTCCATCCTTGACTAGTGACAAGGGAAACAATAGATCTAGCGGGAAACAACTGCAAAGATGTCATCCTAATCTTCTCCCACTTTTTAGGAGAAACCTCTAGCCATGAACCTCACCTTATACTTATCAAAGCTTACATCGGATCCATGCTTGATCTTGTATAACTACTTTGAAGTTACAATGGACTTCCCTTTAGGTCTTGGAATGACATCCCATACATCATTCTTCATAATGGATTCATACTCTTCAGCCATGGCATCCTTCCAAACCTACTCTTTCATTGCTTCCTCAAAAGTGGGAGGTTTAGCCTGTATGATGGAGCTCATAGCTACAATGTATCCCTAGTACCGACATGGCTTCTTGCTTTCTCTAAAGGTACTGATGAGGCTCATCAATAGGTACATTATAAGGGTCATGATGCCATCCTCCAACTTTAGAACTATCTCTTTCTCACATTTATTTACATGTTTTGTTATATTATGCTTAGTGAAAAGGATAAAAGATGTTTGTCATGTCATGTGGCCTAATATGGTTTAATTTCAGGAAATGGAGCAATTTTTTAAATGATTTCTATGCAGAGGCGCAAGCAAACAGCAAGGAGAGAATCTATGGGGTTGTCCACCTCTTTAACTCTCTCAATCAGCCCAAGATCGCATCACTCTCTGGCAGCCAAGCAAATGAAAGTAATGAGGAACAAAATCCACCATTCTTGAGTTGTAGGAGACAAATATTCCTATTTTCTAGGGAGGTACTAGTAGCTACCCTCTTGTATAAATAACCATGTAGAAGAGCTCATTAAGATTCGAGTTTTGTTTTCAGCTAGGTAGTTATTGAGTATAAGAGCTTGGCACTGTTATCTTGATTGTTATTTGAGGTATTAAGACATTGATTCAATGATAATGAGAAGTAGCTTATTGATTCATCACTGAGTCAGTCCCAGAGGGTTGAGGCTCTTGGGTTTGGGCCCAACCCAGTGGCTTAGGTCTCTCTTGTGTATTTGTATCTCTTTTAGTTTTAGATTATTGTTTAGTTTCTTGCATTTCAATAGAGAATAATCCATCAAAATATGTGATTGCAGCCTCTACCTCATCTCTCTCATGGGAGCATGAATAAAACGATTCACAACAACAGTCCAAAAGTATTATGTTTATGATTTCTTGGAAGAAGATTTGTGTTATTCATCTTGTTTTGCATGTACTTGTTGTAGCTTAGGAGTTGGTTTATTGATTAGATCAGAGTTTTGGCATAGATTAGATAGCATTTAAATTCAACTCATATTTTCCACTACTAGTTGTTTCATTTTGTCAATGATAAATGGGTATATGCATGTGATAATCACAGAGTTGTTTGGATCTACAAGAAAGGGCACCTTCTCCACCTCCATCTTGGACTCCCTCAACTTCTCTTGTGAACCCCAAATTCTGTCAAAAAAAACTGTTTCATGAGATCATTTTCCGAGGATTACCAAGAGCATCCCTCCTAGTGCAAAAAAGACCTTCCAAAGGCTATGAGCTTGGGAAAGGGCTTTGGCCACCCTTCACTCATTTACCTCAATCTTCATCCACCTTTCCAGACCCTTAAATCATCATTTTCACCTCTTAAGCCTTCTAGGCAGCCCTCCTGTAGCAATACAGGGCACCTGTAGCAGCCTCCTATAGCACACGTGTAACAGGGATTTTCTGCACTAGTTTCGATTCTTACTGCAACTTGGACTTAGTTTAGAAGGATGTTGACCCCCAATTGTGATTTCATGATCAAGGTAACCCCCTAGGCCACTCCAAACCCTCCTTTTCCTTCAGTACACAAAAATAATAGTGTTAGTTTTCTTATCACAGATTTGGTACAAATAAAATAGTGTTTTACATGCAAGTTTGAACTCGTTAGATGGTACATAGAATCTTGAATTATAGTTTGGTAGGTTATGTAAGAGAGATTAGCTTCTTTTCTACAAACAGATCTGATAAATACATGGATGATTGCAAGATAATGTACTTTCATTTCTACAAGTAGTTTAGCTCTTGCCTTTTCTTGAATTGTTTCCATAGCATTTGCAAGTTGAAGTTAATAGCATTTTCTTTTTCGTAGTTAGAGGTAGCTTCTAAATTGCACCTTCATTAGCTATCTTTCATTCTAATTTAATAGGAGGAATGGTCTTGGAGCACTATTGATTAGATGTCCTAGTTGAGGGTGGCATGAGTAGAAACCCATCTACTGTGCATATAACACTATCACCTCCAAGTTTGTACAAACCCCGGGTTGATAATTTGAGTTGAGGAGCCCTTGGGAGTTGCAACATTCTTGGTGCAATACCAGGGCTCACCACTTTTTGGCGTCGTTACTGGGGAGGTGTCTAGGTAGATGTTGTTTTGCTTAAGCATTGTTTTATGTTTTGCATACAGTTTTGAAGAAGTAACATAAAAGAAAAAGAGAAAAAATTTCTTTCATGCCTCGTAGGAGTAGAAATACTCAAGGAAATTTCATATCAAAAACCCCACACCCTCAAGCAGTCAACCTTCACTCTTCTTTGGTGACTGTCAACTTCCCTCTCTAACTACAAGGGAGTTAGAAGACCCTCTAGGTGAGCAACCTGAAATTTTTGAAGAACCTATTGGGGAAGAAGAAGAACCCACTTCACCTACCCAAACTATGGATGAAAACAAGAACAATGAAGTTTTCCCTATCAGAGAGACTAATGGAGAGGCTAGAATGAAGAATATAATCCCTACTGCCCTCCCACACTTCCATGGCTTAACCTCTGAGGATCCTGATACCTTCTTGTTTGAATTTGTTGTTGTCTGCAGGACCTATGACATTTATTCCCCTTTACCCTTAAGGGTGCAACCTTGCGTTGGTTATGGGTCTGCCTTGGGGTAGCATCACTACCTAGGCTCAAATGCAATAAGTCTTTAATGACAAGTACATGGACTATTGTAGGTCCAAAGAAGCCAAGGAAGAAATCTTTTAAATGATTCTTGGACTTGATGAATCCCTAAAAGACTATGATAAGATATTTCAACTCAGTTATAGGAGGGCCAAATGCGCCCTTGATCTTGAATCACTCAAACTAGTTCTTCTCTGAGGGATCAAGGAGGGCATGTTGGAGACCCTCAACATGTTGTCTGGAGGATATATCTATCAGTTATCCTATGATGACATTAAAATTGTGTTCAAGAATCACTCTAGGGTTGCTAGAAAGAAAGGTAAGGCTAGTCAAGGATTGGCCAGTTTCTCTCCTTCCACAACATCCATCAAGAATGAGATTGGGAACATGTTGGAGGACTTTAAAAGTGAAATGTTGCATACCTTTTCTTTGCAAATGGATACCATGCAGATCATGAGGAAACAAGAGGAAGTAGAGGGAGCCCTAGCTATTTTCTACCCTAAATGCACTAGAAGGCACCCCAAGAATGAATGTCCATTAAATGTCATAGAGCTATGCTCAGTCTATGAGAAAAACCATGACACAAATAAATGCCCTTCTTTGCCTGGTTTAAAAGTTGTATATCAAGGGGCAGAAGGTGGGGTTGAGCAACTCTACTTTATAAATCAAAGTAGGCCTCAAGGGCCTCGTCCATACCAATAGGGCATGCAAGGTGTATCTTACTCTTATTACAATCCAAACCAGGATGCACCCTTGCCACCCTGATACTCTTCCACTCATACATCATGGTCCACACCTCCTTCTTGGCCTTATGCTCCTCAATATCCTCCTCATCCTTTTAATCAACCATTTCATCCATATGCTCCCCAACCTCCTCCATAGAACAACCCATCACAAGGGTGGAGGCCTCAACTCAACCAACCTCATGCTCTACTGCCTCCACCCCAAACCTCAAACACAACTCACTCATCCTTCTCCACCCAAGCAACCTCATATGCCTACTCAACCCAATCCGAACCTGAATAACAAGTAGGCATAGTAGGTCTACGGTGGAGAGACATCGTATCCTGCCAATATTGTGGAGATCCAAGAGATCAACCTTAGGTTTGGAAGAGTGCTTCTAGATAACCATACACCATCTCCACCTGAAGAGCTTGAAGAGGAAAAGGAAGAGAGTACCCCTCAAGTAAATCCACCTCCTTTTTCTGAGAGATTGATCCACCCTAGCCAAAACACCCCAAAAGAGATTCAACTTCTGGGAGAATCGAAGAATCTGTGTGTTAAAATACCCCTTCTCCAGACTATTAAGGATGTTCCCATCTATAATAAGCTTATCAAGGAGAAATGTTTCAAACATCTGAGGAGAAGAAAAAGAGACACCCCCACCATCAATGTTGTTGCTTAATTATCTAATTTGATACTAGGGAGAGTAATTTTTCCAAAATACTTAGACCATGGAAGTCCAGTAGTGGATGTGCACATCGATGTCATCATCATCCCTCATACCCTGATTGATCTTGGGGCTGCCATCAATCTGATGACTAAATAAACCATGCTAAAGCTAAACCTCCAAGGAGTTTTGAGAAAGACCACTACAATGTTGCAACTTGCAGATAGATCCATGGTAGCTCCTGAGGGCGTTGTTGAGGATGTCATGGTCTCCATTGACTCTTGGGAGTATCCTATTGACTTGCTGGTTCTCCAGCCCAAAACCAAGTTCAACGGCTATCCTCTCATCTTGGGAAGGCCATGGTTAGCCATTGTTGATGCTTACATTAGTTGCAAGGCTAGGAACATGACCATTAAGAATGGACATTTGTCTAAACAATTGGTATTGTATCCGCCTGCTCAACCATCTATTGAGCATGACTTACCCTTGTGGCTTGAGGATGTGGAAGAAGATGAAGTGTATCATACAACACCCTACCCAATTTGTACCCTAGATGTTGTTATAGGAGGGGGGAAACCTAATGAAGATGACCTCATTGACCATATCCTTCATAAACAACCTCCCAATACCATTCCTCTTGATGAGCTAGTGAAAGAATCTAAGTAGTCCTTGGACTGAGTTATTCTTAATTGCCCCATGTCCTAAACATGTCAAAGTTGTAGAGTTTGGCCCATCTAGAACCTTAAATATTTACCCCTCTCGTCCAAACAAGAAGAGCAATTGTGAAATATGTTGAGAGAACACTTAGGTGTTTTTGCTTGGGACTATAAAGAAATGAATGGGGTTCATCCCTCAGTTTGTACTCATCACATCTACATCAAAGAGGGATTCAAACATGTGCGCCAACCTCAAAGGAGAATGAACCCAGCGCTTAAGGATATAGGAAATGAAGAATTACTAAAATTGTTGGATGCAGGGTTCATATACCCCATCTCAAATAATGAGTGAGTGTCTGCTCTAGTCTTAGTCCCAAAGAAGAATGGGAAGTGGAGGATCTGTGTGGATTACAGAGAGCTGAACAAGGCCACAAATAAAGGCCATTTCCCTTTTCCTTTCATTGACCAAGTTTTAGATGGTCTTGCAGGGATGAAGGTCTTCTCTTTCTTGGATGGATTTAGTGGCTACAATTAGATCTAGATCAACCCTAAAGACCAAGATAAGACTACATTCACATGTCCTTGGGGTACTTTGCTTATAGAGTCCTCCCATTCATTCTATGTAATGCCCCTGCCACTTTTCAAAAGGGTAGTTTTGAGCATCTTTGCTGAGCTTGTTCATGACTTTGTGGAGATCTACATGGATGACTTCACTCCCTATGGATGTGACTTCCTGGATGATCTCTCTAATTTGGGTAAAGTCCTGAGAAAATACATTGAAATGAACCTCTCATTGAGTCCTGAGAAATGTGAATTCTTAATGAACGCAGGGATTGTCCTTGGTCATTCCATATCTTAGGAAGAGATACAAGTGGACCCAAACAAGATTGTCATCATCAAAAGGGTCCCTACTCCTCAAAAGCAGAGGAACGTTAGAGTTTCTTGGGCTTAGTTGGTTATTATAGAAGGTTTATCAAGGATTTTAGTAAAGTGGATTCACCATTGTTTGGATTGATGGCCAAGGACTTAGAATTTTGTTGGACAAGTAGCTTCCAAGAGGCCCTTGAAATATTATAAGAGAAATTGACCACTGCACCCATACTTAGGGGTCTCAATTGGGCTTTGCCTTTCCATATCCATATTGATGCATCAGACAAAGTTATGGGGGCAGCGTTGGGATAAATAGATGATAATTTACCCTATGCCATTTATTTCGTTAGTAAAAATTTGTCAAAGGCTGAACTGAACTACACTATCACTGAAAAAGAACTCTTAGTTGTTGTACACTCCTTAAACAAATTCAGGCACTATATCATTGGATACGAAATTTGTATGCATACTAATCATGCAGCTATTAAGTATTTGATGAATATGCCTGATGTGAATGCTAGCATCATTAGATGGTTGTTATTTTTATAACAGTTTGATTTGACTATCATTGACAAGCCAGGAAAAGAAAATGTAGTTGTAGGTTTTTTGTCTAGACTTACTTTGCCTACGGGTGATGAAGGGATGGTCGATGATCAACTTCCATATGAGAACCTATTTGCTATCTCAGTGCTCTCTCCCTGGTTTGCTGACATAGCCAACTACTTGGTTGCTCAGAGATTTCCTCCAAATCTCTCATCTAGGGAGAAGAGCATAATTGTAAGGAAAAGTGCCCCTTTCACTTGGATTGGGGGCAATATTTTCAAACTGGGACCAGATCAGATTTTAAGGAGATATGTCAGGGAAGAGGAGGTCTTTGACATCTTCTCAGCCTGCCATGATGGGCCCTGTGGGGGTCATTTTGCTGCTAAGAGAACATCTTTCAAATCTTTACAAGTTGGCTACTATTGGCCCACTCTCCATCAAGATGCAAGAAGGTATAGCAAAAGATGTGATCAGTGCCAAAGGATGGGGAAACCCACACCTAGGGATGAGATGCCTCTACAACCACAAGTGGCCTTAGAGCCATTTGACAAGTGAGGCATGGATTTCCTTAGGCCAATTGATCTGCCATCAAGGCATAAAAAGTACATCATTGTGTGCACTAATTACTTGCCAAAGTGGGTTGAGACAAAGGTTGTCGAAATAGCAATAGAGGAGAAAATGGTTGAGTTCTCAAGGGAAAATATGTTCTACAAGTTTGGATATCCAAGGGAGATAGTCACTGATCATGGGGCTCAATTCACATCACATTTGATTGAAAATCTCCTAAGGCAGCATAATATCAAACACATGACATATACTGCCTATCACCCTCAAGCAAATGGGCAAGTAAAGGTTATAAATAGGGCATTAGAGAGCATGTTCACCAAGGTTGTGAGCAACAGCAGGAGAGATTGGGCAAACAAATTAGTGGATGCCACTTGGGCCTATAACACCACTTGGAAAACAACTATTGGGTTCACTCCATATGATTTACTTTATGGGAAGAAAGATCTTCTTTCTATTGAGTTTGAATATAACACTTTGAGAATGGCAGCCCAATTGGACTTAGATGTCACCAAAGCACAGCAAGAAAGGCTGCTCCAATTGAATGGCTTGGATGAATTCAGAATGCAGGCCCTCCTACACACTGAAGTTATACAATTGCAAAGGAAGGTTTGAAATGATAAGCATATCAGGGAAAAAGTTTTTCAAGAAGGGGATTGGGCCTTGTTATATGATTCTAGGTTCAAATATTTTAAAGGAAAACTAATGACAAGATGGTTAGGCCCATACCTGGTAGAAAATGTCATGACAATGGAGTTGTCCAAATTAGAACCATTAATGAGGAAGGGATCCCCTTGCTTGTCAATGGTTATAGGTTGAAGTTATACATGAAACCTATGTCTAAGGAAGAATTCATCAGTACAATCAACAGAGAAGTCAAAGTGATTAGGAGTGTCATAGCTTCCAGTCCATAGCACTTCTAGATATTTTTGTTGAAAAAAAAGAGAAAAAAAAGGCATGAATGAAAACCTCTATGAGGCATCTGAGGCCAACTCCTGGGTTGAAAACCTCTTTGAGGCGGCCCAAGAGAAACAAAAAAAGAGAAGAAGAAATAAAGATCCCTAGGTGAAAACCTCTCTTGAGGCACCTACAAAAGGCATGCAAGTTGAAAACCTCCTTTGAGGCAGCATGTGTGTCTCAAGAAAAAAATAAAATAAAAAACAAAATAAAAGAGAAAACACAAGGAAAGACTTTTACCATGCCTGCATACTTTTTTTTCCATTTTTTAGGATTATACATAGTGGCAGATTTCATGGCTACAGGGCCAAAATTTTCAAGATTTCCTTCATTATTCCATCCATCCACTTCCTATCCATCATCTCCACTCATGTGATCACCTCTCTCCACCATCCCATTAGCTTGAACTTCAATTTTCACCTCCTCTCTGGATTGCTACAGGAAGGACTTGTAATTGCTACAGGAAGGTCTTGTGGTGCTACAAGAGGGTTCTAAAAATCTCCAGGAGGGAGATCTGAGGAAAAGGACCGCCCAAAAGGAACCCTATGACTTTGAAAATGATGAAAGAGGATCCCCCATTAGTGTCCACCATCCATCCATTACTCATCCATCAAACTTCACAAAAAGATTCACTCAAATTCTCCACCTTGTCCTACCTTTTAAAAAATATTAAAACACAAATACCATCATCTTCATTTATACAAGTCCACACTGCTCTCTCATTATCCTAGTATTGTCCCCAGGGCTTGTTACAATTTCTCTAATCATCACTATGTAGATTGAAGATCCCAAAGGAAAAGGAAAGGACGGCTACAAGAAGAAAACCTCCTCCTCTAGCAGCCTGTGCAATTGCCACAAAGAGCATTGTTATTGTCTCATCAGAGGGGATGATGGATCCTTATGAGACAACTCTGAAGAATTCATATCACTCCCGGGAAGACTTTCCACCAACAGCAGCATGTTGGACAACAACGAGGTACCTACACACACAGTGAACACAACAGTGTCATGAAGAAAAACAAAGAAATGCACAGGAAATAAGCCAGTAAGTCAACTCCTTTGATGCCAATGATATGGTCCAACTCCAGCATGCAAATCCCTGCAGCAATTACATCATGAGGTAGGCACAGGTATAACAAACTCTTACCTCGTCCCTATGTGTGAATAATGAAAATGTATAAATGTTGAGAAGGGTGTTGGGTCACTAAATTGTCATTATTATTACCATTTCTTAACATCTATTTCATCCATTTCCACCATTCTTTTATCACGTTATTTATCATAATTTATAAATTAATTCCATTTTATGATTATTCATGCTCTTGTGGATTAGTGATGTTTATTTTCCTTTATTTTTAATAAATTAAAAATTATTATGTATGATTTTGTCAATGATGGTTTATTAATGAATTTGTTATAACATCACTCATGATTTTAGCCTCCAAGATCTCTTCCAAATTGCAAATTTGATTTTCATTTCATAATCAAATATTCCAACTCAAAAATTCTTTGGGATAAAAAGTGACAGTTTTGCGTTAGAATTTCCAGGAAAATGAAGATGAATATTGAAAGTCCGAGGCACGGGCTTTGTGTAGAATGGACCAAATTAGTTTTCCAAAGAGCAGTTTTACAAAATGCAGTCTAGATTGAGAGAAACGGAAGGTTCGTTGAAGGATATTGAAGCTAACAAAGTTCCTTCTACAAATTAATTACTCCAAAAGACTTGGAATATCAAGATATCCATGAAGATGCAAATATTATATATTAAAATGTGTGAATAAGAATAAGAATTGATAATGATTTTACAAATGAGAACGAGAGGCTTGCTTATATATCAGGCAAGTGTCTCTTCATGAAGAGTCATGTCTCATTTAGACATGCCTCTTCAGCCTAATTACTAGTTTAACTAATCATTATTTACAGTTATTATTGTTTACATTATTTTACATTATTTTACATGATTTATATATATTTTATTTGTTACATTGCCTCCTTCCTCAAAAAGCTTTGTCCTCAAAGCTTGTCGATGAAAAAGGCTTGATCTTTTTTTCGGCTTCGAACGCCTCTCTCGGGATAGTCATCCTCGTCGATACAAGTTGATATGATCTTCTTCGTGACAAACAGAATTGTCGCATTGAGAAGGGATCAGACCATCCCAATTTAATATTCTGTGGAATATTCTGATCACTGGGATTTTGTAATGACTTGTTAGCATAAGATTGGAGTGAGATTACATCACTATTATCTGGAACATCAGTTTGTTGTTTCTGGTCTGAATGGTTCAGATATGTAGCATGGTTGATTCGTCTATTCTCATGATTCGGATGCCAATATGGGACTTTACTTTCCCTTATTAGGTGTGTGGAAATTTTTTGATTTACTTCAGGGGATGATGTTGTTCAGTTCATTACCACACCTTCACTTGAGGTGTCTATCATCTAAAATGCAACATCCAAGCGCGTCATTTCTTCAACTTGTTTGTCTTCTCCCTGAGTTGTAACATTCACTAGATCGGTATTTGTTATTTTGTCATCAACTTGAATTCCTACATTTGATGCTTCCTTCTTGATAAGTTGTTGTACCTAGTTTTCTAATGACTTCTTATCCTTCTTAAGTTTCTTAATTTGCATCAACAATTTTTCACTATGGTTTTTAAGTCAGGAAACTTCTTCATTTTTGTCAACAGTGATTTTGTCAATTTCTTTTTGCATATTTTGTAATACTTTTTTATTTTCTTGAGAAATTACTTTTGAAATATTTGAGATATCTTCTAGCGTTACTTTATTTGGTTTTAGTGTAAAATCTTGGAGCGTTATTTTCTTCTTTTGTAAGAAAATGTCAAAAACCTTTTTTTTATATTTAGAATAAAGGAACCTAGAGTTTCCATCCATGGTGATCCCAAAACAATGTCACTATCGTTAAGACATAAGGTTTTCACAATGAACTGTGAAGTAAAAGTGTAATCTCCAATAGTTAGGTGCAGATTGTTTATGTCATATTGTTTGTCATAATCGCCAAGAATATTCTTTTCAACTATATTTGATTCAGAAATCACCAATTGGTTAGCACATTTAGGACTAACATAATTACTTTTTTCAGCAGGACTGATAGTGATTATGATATCTCTTCCTACGAGTGATCCTTAATGTATCAACATATTTACCAAAGGTTTCAGGAAACCTTTCATCTCTCATTTTTGGACTATATTTTTTATATATCTCTTTCAAATATTCTCCTTTAATGTGGATTGTTAAAAACTTGAATACCCTTTTATTAAAAAAATACTCCTTTATATTGTTGCCCTCTATGTATTTCATTATATTAAGACCCCTTCTCAAAATAACTTTATTATATTATTACAATAATAGTTTCACTTCTTTTTTTTAATAATAAATTGGTCCCCTTTTTTATATACGTAATTACTGCCTTGATAAATTTTTAATGTCACCCAACTTAGTAAATATAAAGGTCACATCTTTTCATATGACAAGGTCACGATGTTAAAATACCATGGGCTATTACCATGGGTTGTTTTTAAAACCTCCGTTAAAATGTTCTCCACGTAAAAAGTAAAACGTATT
>APFE031122523.1:88367-132756 GCA_000404065.3 Pinus taeda
TAAATAATTTCAAATATGTTGAAAAAATTAAAATGAATTAAATTAAATTACTTCTTAGTAACTGAGTTGCAGTGCAGCAATGGGCAACACGATATAGCATGATGAGAGGAGGTGCAATGCAGATGCAGCGCTGGGAGAAAGGACCAACAGCAGCACAGATGCAGAGGGAGCTGTCGTACAGATGCAGCAATGGTAGTGGCAGAACCATGGGCAGCAATGCAGAGGATGTTGGGCAGGAAGGCCTAGCATCAGCACAGGTACTGATGCCGGATGATTAGATTAATACTCAGTGAGGTGTATTGCTAGAGCACAATCCTCGCTAAGAGGGAGTGTTGATTTGGGGTAGCATCAGATGTGTTCTAGCCACAAAATTTGGTGGAGAGGTTGAGGCACATGAGATCTCCAATACCCAGAAATGGTTTGGGCAGATTCTAAACGGTTTAGGAGATATTAAAATAATTAATATTTTTAATGGAGTTCCTAAGTCTAAACTTAGGGAAAATAAAATATTAATGTGTATTAATATGAAACTGCGTTAGAATCGTCCAAAAGACATGGATTAAGCCAGATCTAATCTTAGCCATTGATTAATGACTTAATCTTGGTCGTTGATATGTCAATAGGAAAAGTATAAGAGGAGGCTTGAGGGTCACTTGGAAAGCACGCCAGAGTGATCAATCATTCTATTCTCTAGAGTGGGGTTTGCTAAGAGAGATAGAATTAGTGATCAAGAGATGCAGCCGAGGGGCATTTGAGTACAAAGAAACAAAGATAGTGTCGGGAGAGCAGCGCAATAGCCAAGGAGAGTGACGCAGAGCCAGCCAGGGCTCACGCAAAGGCAGCCGGGAGCTATGTAGGGCCTCAGAGAGGCCAACGTTACTAACACAAAGGGCAAAAGCGCTGATGCAGGGCCTCCCAAGGCTGACACAGACCCATCCGGGGTGACGCAGGGCCAGCATGAGGTAGAGAGGTGATGATGCAATCCAGGGAGAGGTTGACGCTAGGGTTTCTGGGGCAGATTGGTGCTGAGAAGCTGCCGGCAGGATTATCTGGGGTTTCAGCCAGGAGATTTGTTAGAAACTGAGAGGTATTACTGCCAAGGAAATTCTCTGTTGGGTAGCCCATTTTCGACACCCAAATTATACTCTGATGTTGCTTAATAAGAAAACCCTCATATAGTTGCATCGGTTTTCTCACACTGGATTTTTCTGGGGACATTAGTCCAAAAATAATGGTGTCATATGGTGTGTTTGTTTCTATTTCTTTTAGTTGTTTATTTGTAATATGTTTAGCATGCACTAGTGTTTATTTTCAGTATTTACATTGTAAATAATTTGTTAAGGAAAATAACAAGTAGGTAGGAATAAATCAGATAAAGTGCATGGAGGGTTTCTAACTAAGTAAACTTAGAACTTCAACACTTTTCATGTTAGCTAAATTGGTCAATTAACCGCCTCTGAATCAATTTGACTAGCCCGTTAGAAGCCAACAAAATTGGATTAAAGGGTACACTACTCTCCATGCAGCATTGATAATGGCTTTGAAATTTCAAGGCCTCAGGGTCATAAGCATCAATACACAAAGGAGATGGCTTGGGGCAAATGCCCTTCTTTTTTTTGGTGAACACCCCAGCTTGGTGCTTCTTATGGTTGTCAAGACTAGCGGGGGTGAAATGATAGTGTGTATATATATATATATAGAGAGAGAGAGAAAGAGAGAAAGAGAAAGAGAGGCATATGGGAGAATCCCAACACTAAGGGGTCGAGGCAGAACCTCGCCCTATCAGAATTATGACTTGTGGGCCCCATCGGTTCATCGAACCCGCAAGGTACTTTCGTGAGCCTTGGTGTGGACAGGCCCAATGTCTATGGGCCAAATCACCCATCATCCATCAGCTACAAAACTTACGTGCACGAGGATGTAAGGAAACCCCTAACATCGAGGAGTCGATCCAATGGATGTTCCAATTGTGGAACCATGCAGTCAGGCCACCACTCACAACCACTTTCTTTCGTGCGAACTAACCCTTGCTGTATAGCAAGGAGACAAGAATCGGTTGAAATAGTCGTGGTTTAGTTGTGCAACCATGTTGCCACCCACCTCTCACCACTCAACCTTCCTTGCATTGTTAACCTCTAATCCGGGAGATGCCAATGGGGAATAAGTCCTTTCGCTCATGGTTCTGGTTGCAGAACCATGATGTCGGGATACCGCCCAATCAAGGTGTTTTATTACCCTTCCCCGAATGAGTAGCCATGCCAATATGATGTGGCCTAGTATGGTGGGCCCTATGCTAGTGACATGTCAGGATCACTAGAGTTCAATGGAGGCAACATGGACACCACCTGGACAATGGGATGAAATGGCTTGTTTTAATAGGTGGAACTTCAAATGGGTATAACTTTTGATTTGAAACTCGGATTGAATTAAATTTTATAACGCCGAAAAGTGCTCAACGAGATCACAATGGTGGTATCAAAATTCAAATTCCACAAAGATCGCAAAAACAAAGATTTTGTTAACCCCATATTCATAACGGATCTTGGACATCAAATCTAGAACATAACACCTTCCATAGCCCAAGAATCCTTAAGGGGGTGGAAGGGAGGGTGGTTACAGCCTAGGATCCCCGAGAGATCAAAAATAGTTGATTTAAGTGGAGGACATGTGTTTCAAGTAAACCCAATGCCTTCCTCCCAAACCAAATGATAAGAATACAAAAACAATATAAAAAAAGCAGTAGATCGAGAGACAAGGAAAATATATCCAAGTCAAGGATTTGGCTCTTGTTAATGATTATCCTCGTCCATATAAAGTCCAAAGCAAAGTAGGGGTTAGCTACTTTTACATAGCCAACCTTGACAAGGAGCTCTTATGATCACCAATAGATGGCAAGCACCTCACCTCTTTCAGTGGAACTTGATGTATTCTTGTATAGGCAATTACATTGCATTTGTGTGTCTTGCATTCTTGTGTGTGCATCCTTCTATTGATATTGTTCATGCTAATATGTCTATATAATAGCTATATATCATGTATATTTTTCACTAATAATTTATTTTAGTATTATCTTTATCCTATAACCCAAGGGTGATGATCAACACCCTCAATTGTTATCAACAAGTTGTTGGGAGTGTACTAGTAACAGGCCTATGGGCAGCAAGAATTGTTGGGGTTCTCATGCACTACTCATTCGGGCCAATGAATTATGTGCTCTACAATAAGCACATGTCCCCAAGAGGGAGCCAGATGTTACCCACCACAATGTGGGTAACCCCTAGGAGAAAAAATTTCTCCTATTTGGACAGCCAGTCAACAAGAAACCCTATATGATCAACACACAACAGTATGTCATGCTTCTCCACATATTTCTCCGGTTAGATCCCTCTCCCACCTAGCATTCCTTCTTGAAGGAAGGTAGGCCATCTATCAGTAGGTACTTAAACCATATTTGCAATCACATGCATTCATTTAATGTTATGGGCATACTAATATGGATCATGGGGAAAATTCGATAACACCGATCTCTATTATAATATAGTTCCCTTACTTCACCTAAGAGTTTAGTCTTTGAGTCTAGTTCAGTGGGACCTTGTCTGAGGCCTTGGGGTTTTAGGAAGCACACTACTAGGGAAGAATTGATTGATATACCATGTCCAAGGTAGTCCATACTTACCATTCCCCATTTTTCTTTGTTATACATATCCATTCTTCAGGCCAGTAGTCATTAGTAATTGGGATTGGCACCCTTCATCCACATCCTTGAGTCAAGGCCGGGAAACTTGGCCCCTAAGGTTGATGCAACGAAAAGAAAGTTAAAAGAATAGAAATCCACAATGAAAGAAAATTGTAAAATGCAAAAGATGGTTGGGACACTATTTAGCATGTGGGAAAAAGCCTAGCATGAGCTCCACCCCACTCATTAGCCATCACTCAGTTCGTTGTGCATTTAATGTTTTGTCTAAAGAAAGGAACTCTTGAAAGCGCCAACCCTAAAGAGCATCTTAAAGGGGTATTGGAAGACACAAAGAAAGCTTTGGCTCCTAAGTTATGCAACAAATAAAGACAAATCATTAAAAGTAAAAGACACACCAAAGGGGTGGAAAAAGAAAGTTGAGGAAAGGGGTAACTCATGCCACCAAGATTTCTCCCTCCTTACATCTATACACTCGGGATGTTGGACCCCATTAGTTGGTCACATGGCTATGGCATTTACCTTGAAGTTTCCCACTCCATAACCATCATTATCACACACACCTATGGATTGATGCGCTAACCTAGGGGGTGTTTCTACCAATGTGGAAAAAGTCAAAGTTGGGATTAATTCAGCAAGGGTCCAAAAGTTGAAAAACTCGTCAAAGTCGGGAGTTTTTTGAAAAAGTCAGCAAAGTTAAAAAAACACAAAATTATTCATTTATTTTTTTTTTTTTTAACATCTAGAGTATCCACAACATCAAATAAATGCATTTCCACATAAACATGTAAAGTAAGCTAATATATAATATGTATATGAAGTCTAGTGCTACATCACATATCAAAATAGTGAATCAACTCCTGAATTTTAAGTCTTGTCTGAGTCTCAATTCTCAAGAGTCAAAATATCAACAAAAAATATAATAAATGTATAACATGAGTCATCTAAAAGTCATCAAGTAATCAGTCACTGAGATCCTCTTCCCCTTTTAATTTTTGTTTCCTAATTGGATTAAGAAACAAGTAATGCATTTATTTAGTGGATTGTAATATGCTTGGGTAATAAGGTGTCGGGTGGTAGGTCCAACGAAAATTAACAGTGAGTATCACAGTAGATCTGAAAATTAATGCTTGGTGACTCCAAGTTGCTTATTTTCTGAGAAAACAGTAGATGTCAGATTACTAACCTAGCCTTGGCATCTATTATTCAAAAACTCTTGGAGGTAAAATCCACTTCTGATACATAACCTTTCCCCACATTTACAAGGAGTTCACACTAAAGAAGATTCCCTTTCAAAACGTGCTCTCTCTTTGCTGTCCCAAGATTTCACAAGTACTTTGTTCCTATCTGAAAAATGGGTTCTTTTTTGAGGCACTGGTTTTGTTTTTTTTGGACAAGTGGTTTTTATTTGATCTTCATGACCTCCTCTTTGTTGTTTCTTCTGGAAGCATTCAACAACTGTAACAATGTTTTTGATAGTGTGGGGTTCTTTCTACGGAAGATTGTTGTATGCCTGTCCTTTTGGTACTTTTGTAATCTTTTGAAGGGGCAGTGGTTGTTAGAGTCTGGATCACTGAAAGCCTGGAGGCTTAGCCAATGTATACTTTGCTTTCTAACTAGAAATATGAAGTATAAAGATTTGCTTTTCCTTGGAAAACAAAAACATATCTTAACCTCAAAACTAACAGATTACAAATGAGACTACTATGCTCGCAAGAAGTATGACAAACAATGCAATGCAATAACTTGAAAATGCATGGACGGAAGCTTCAATTTACAGTTTTTTCACCTATGCGGCCTCTTTATCCACAACTTGGGAAGGGAGGCAGACTTTTTGGGTCGACTCCCGATTAAATCGGGAGTATAAGGAAAAAATCGCGATTTTTTCCTTTGTGAAATAGTCGCCAAAAAGTAAGGGGATTAAATCGTTTAGTTCAAAAAATCGCGTTTTTAGGATTAAATCGGGATTTTTTGTAGACTTTTTCCACACTGGTTTCTACTCCCCTTGGGGCATAGAAACACCTAATATGGTTAATGACCTAATCATCCCTAATATAGGTGAGGTAACTAGTTTACATGTCCTGATCTAGTTAGATATTTGAAGGTGAGTTTTGAGTGAAGTATTCTTATGCCCCAAGCATTAGGTATGGTCTAATATGATGCATTAACAGTTATTATCCTTAATTATCATTGATCTTGCTTGATTTTGTCAGGTGGTGTTATCATAGCATCAAACAACCCTTGAGATTTGGTCTTGATCCCCTTCGATAGCACTCCAGAGGTCATTGTACACCATTCACAAATCAATTCCGACCTCGATGATGTAGCATTTCCCCTTAGAGATCAGTATTAGGTTGTGAGATGATTCTGAATTGTACTTGACTCCCATATGTACCGCGAGATGTTGCAACATAGAACTAATGAGGTTAGGTATTAGACTATTAACTGATGTTCTTGATGGACCCAGGATGCCCCCTGGCTAGCCTTGACATTGTTTGATAGACATTCCTTGTTCCAGAGCCTAGATTATGGTTAGTTATCCTTGAGATGACTTGGGAAGGCCCGCAAATCACCCTTGGACCCCAACACTTGTGCATGATGATGTCATGTCACTCCTTTTTCCCCTAGAAGGGTGACGTAGGACATAGTTATGATGGTTTTAGAGGCACTTCATTGAGGCATACCCATGATTTTGAGCTTTTCTTGAAGTGAGGAGGACTCATGATCCATTTTGTCACTTGCTTGTGGCACATTGGGAATTTATGGAGGATGACGTCATTGTGGAGGACATTATTTCCCACATGTGTGGCTATTTTTGCATTTTTATTATGTTTTTAAGATATATTGAGGTCAACTTGTGACCTCACACTTGTTGAACACTTAAGAAAACTTGTTTTAGGGCTTTGCTTGTAAAAATTGTGGAAATTAGGCAAGTTAGACCTGATATAAATAGAGGATGTTAAACTTATGCAACTACAGTCAAATTCCACTTTGGACAACTCATATGATGAAGATAATAATTGTAATAGATTCCTCTTTTCAAGAGGACCAAAATCGACCTAAAGATCACCTTATTTAGACAAGTAGAAGTTGGTTTTTGAATTTATTTATTTACTCATGTATATTGGTTTAGGTTGGCCCTAAGTACATGTACAATTGGACAGGTCGCCCTCAACATCAAGTGGACCCTCAGGAAAGCCTATATATAGAAGATACCTCAAGCTCATTTGGACATAATCATCAAGAAATCTCTTCTCTCTTCTATTGTTTGGTTCGCATAGCTCTGACGGAGGAAAGTTCGTGCAAAGGGTCTGAAACTACAGGGTCGAAGCTCGCACGTGTCTAGGTTTTCTGAGTCTCGGACACTCACATGTAATTAAGGTTTTTTGTCCCTAGACACTAGCACAGTATGGTCCTAAGAGTGTTCGAGAAGTCTCAAAGGCTCGCACAGGGTGTCTAAGGGATCATCCGAGAGGCTAGGGTTTCCGTAGTGCAATTGGACCCAGATGCCCGCATTCAGTTCCCTTGGGAATGTCTAAATCTGTCCCAGATGCACTCATCCAGTTCTCTAGAGAGCGTCCAGATCTGCCTAAGACGCTTGCACACAGTATCTCCGCATGCATCCTGGACCAAAAGATGAGTTACCAGTATGCAGCAGTGTTCAGCAGTATTCAACACAGTGACAACAGTATCCAGTAGTTAACTACAATCTATGACAATGCATTACAGTCCTCATAATCAAGATCTTTGAGTATACGTATGTTTAAGATCATGTTATGGATGTTCTAGTTGTTTAGTTGCATTGATGGAGATATGGATCATTGTACTCTCTTTTGTTGAATCATTGATGACGATCTAAAAAGAAGAAGTATTTACAAGGGTTTTCCCCATAGTGGGTTTTGCCCTAATCTCCGACCAATCCTGGAATCTCTATGTGTGCATGCTTTTCTTCTATTGTTCCTTTATGTTCCATTGCATTGATGATGATGATGGTGTTCTTTCTACATAATTGCATATGTTGATGAATAATGTTGTAGATTTGAATAACGCAATGATGATATGGGGTGAACTTAATGTGTTAATAAAGAAATGCAATTATTAAAGCAGAGAACAATGTAGCCCTATGAAAAATTAACAAAGGAGGCCTTATGCATTTTTTCATCATCACTCACTCATCACACTCTCCTCTCTTTGGGAATGTGCATTAGTCTTCTTGTCTCTATTGAGCCGAAATGTGATCTTTTATGGTGTGAATTTCTTGTAGATATGGTTTTTGCTTGGAGATGATTTCCTGGGATTGATTGAAGTGTTTCTCTTAGAAAATTTTGTAAGTTTACTACATATTTTCTATATTTTGCAAGTTGTATTTATGTAGTAGGGTTTCTACTTGTGCCATGATATAAATTGCTAAATTTATCTTGAAATCTTGCTCTCTTTGATATGTAAAATTGTTTTCCTAAAATCCTTTAAGAGAACTCCAAGTGTGTATCTCTTAAATTTAAAATATCCCCTCAGAGGGAAATCACTAGGGTTTTAAAAGTGGATACCCTAGCCATCCCACCACACTTCAACAAGGTTGTTCTCATTGATTTTTCCCTTGAAGACTCCATTTGCCCATTTAGAACAAGGCACTAGTCATAGAAGTGTTGATCAAACCTCCTCCTTCAATCAATTTCTCCTTCCTTCTAATTCCTAGATATCTAGGGTTAGGGCTAGGGTTTTATGTGAAAATTTATTAAAAAATCATTTATGTTAGATGCTTTATTGCTCTTAAAGTAGGAAATGCATTAATAAAATATATAAAGATAAAATCTAGCATTATTGCATGTTAAACCCAACCTTTTAGGATTGATGTCAACATTCTTTTCTTGTTTATGCATAGCTTCAGCCATGAAACTTCATTATAAACCCTAGATCCTTGATATCTATTTGGAGGTCTTGTCCCTTGTTGATTAATCACTAAAAGACCTTTTCCCCTAGTTGTTATATGACATCACTTTCCTTATCATTGAAAATCTGCAAAACCTTAACTTGTAACAACCCTCTAACTAGTCTAGGAATAGAGTACCCGAACTTTATATAAGCCATCTAAGCTCCACCAGTACTATATCACAACCATTAGACCTTATCCAATCACCTTGAGCCATTTTAATTGAATATCATTTAAGTGATCCTTTAGGGAAGCTTGGTTGAATACCACTAAATAAATGGAGAATGGTTGTTGAGGTGACAGTGGAAGTCGATCTCTTGTTTCCCTGAGATCTGGATCTGCTTAGTGAGGCTTTGCACTAGGCCCTAATAGATTTTGCGGCAACATGCACAAAGCAAAACCTTCAATTCCTTGATTTAGCTTCCAGCTCTAATTTTTTTCAACAGACATGACTTGGCTCCCAAGCTAATATAGTTTGAGTTGTTTTGCAATCCCAAGCTTATGCTTGAGTAAATAATTTGGTTAGATATTAAAGATGTTTAAATTTTAAATAATGGATTATCCTAATTTTTGGCATAACAATTCTAAGCACAACATATTTTTTAAATAATTAAGTTAATCCAATGTGTTAAAACCATGCAGCATAGTTTTCATTTGATTGACTCGATGTAAGCTTGAAGTTCGTGTTCTACACAAACATATGTCATGGTATCGAAGTGTGTGCTTGATTGCAAGTTTCGTGTATTTCAATACAAAAGAAAAAAAAAAAATAATGAAATTTTGCACGAAGCAAAATTTTCAATTGCCTAACTCAACTCCTAGTTTCAATGTTTTTCAATAGACCTAACTTGACTCCCAACTTCAATGTCAAACTTCACATATATAACAACATTACCAAAGTCACCAAAAAGCAACTTTTAATGTGTGTTGAGCTACACCACTTTTGCACAAAATTTCCTCCCTTGACCACCATGTAGTACCTACTTTAAAACTTCACAGTGCATCTGACACCTATAATATTATTGAGTGAAAACATTTTTCTTTATAAATCTCCTTAGTTTGATCTTATCACAGTGAAATTTTACATCTCCTCTACCAAACATGTGATAATATGAATGGTCACCCAAAATACCTTTCCCCATTAACATTTTTTATAAGAGGAGAGTGACATTCTACACAATGTCATATATAGTAAATATCTTAAGTTGATAAATTATGACTCGCTAATAAAATGTGCTACGAATATGTGATGAAAAAATCCTATGTATGACCCAGTGCTTAACTATGAAATGAACACATGTTCCTTGTCCTTCTTTTCAATCTACATTGACACCTTATGCTAGATCTTTAATTGGCCCTTCCTACCACATTCCCAACACTTCACATTCTACAAGTTCTTCTCCAAACTTGATCTCATTCTTCTTCAATGCTTGTGAGGACATCAACGGTCTAGGTGCGCTAAGCCATTACTCATAGGAGTATAAGGCATTTTTATATATATGCTCCATAATTGAGTTTCACTGGGTTTCCTCATAAAAGAGTAAACAAACCAAGTCATTCAACCCTAACTTCTTTGTGTTCACCAACAACATCACTATATTTTCATATGATGCTACTAGGATGCAAAATAAAGTCATGATTTGATCCTCCTCTAGGATGTCAACCCCATATGCTAAAAGTTGGTATATCAATCCCTTCATGTCATTTAGATGACTAGATATTAGTTCATCCTCACTTATGTCCAAGGCCAAGAGATTTTGTCTCAAGCACAAGTCATTCACAACACCCTTTACCTCAAAGAGTTTGCATAGGATGACCAAAAATTATTCCTTATTTTCTATTTTTCAACATGGAGAAAGATCCTTATCATCCAACTTCTTCCAATCTTCTTTTTTCATGTCCTTTAACTTCTTTCCTAACACAATGATTTAAACTCCCTCTTGGTCAAGATTAACTATGCTTCGGGTTTCTAGAGGCTAACCCTTCAACATCAAACCTCTCAATGACCCTCAAATCCAATATGGATGCCACTATGTAGATAGGTGGACAACTTCTACTAAAACATGGCTCCAAATCTTAAAATATATCTACTCGCAATGATCAATTCTTCAATTGTTACCATGAAACCTAATATCACTCTCTTATATATCCTCAAAACTAACCTTAAATTTTGGATACCAAGACTAACATTCTCTAATACCACATGTTAACACAACATTGACATGCTTTAACACCAACTCCATCAATATTGGAATCAAAATATCATACTAACCAAAGTTATGAGACTCAAAATCCATGAACCCTTGACTTTGAATCGACTTGCAACTCAGCCTTCGTCTTGGACTCAACTTGGAAAAGTTTAAAAATACATAAAATTATCAAAATTTATGACAAATCATGCACACATGAATATTCATGCATATTAGTTTAAATACATTCAAGCACCATATAGGCAATTTGGAGATCTATATCATGTAAGGCTAGAAATAGGAAAAACCACATTGAGATACACGCCTATAAGTTTTGAAATACATAAATTTAATCTTTTAAGTTATTGATATATTGAGACATAATACATAAACATTGAGGATTACCTATATAGTCCAAAAATCATTAAATTATAATCTAATTAGTTCCCCTATGAAATTAGCTCCAAGTCAATGCCAAATTGGAACCAATTTCACTACAACAAGTTGTCAAATAAGGGATTCTCTAGTTCATATAGTCTAAACACCAAACAACACAAATGAGAAGTTTATTCAGGGAAATAAGGGTGAAAGAAGCTATTTATAAGGCACAATTAGGGTTTATGTGGGTTAGGGTTTCTAGTTTTTTCAAGCCTAGGCCCTACTACCCACCAAAGGTGAGTAACCCATAGAGGAAAAAATTCTCCTCATTTGAAAGCTAGTCAGCCAACAACCTCATGATGGTTAGCACATAGCATGATGCCAAAGTTCTCCATCTATTTCTCTCCCATATAACATCTCTTCTTGAAGGAAAGTGGGTCATCTCTTGGCAAGTACTCTAACCATTCTTGCAATCATGTTTTTTCACTTAATGTTATGGGCATATTGATATGGAACATGAGGAAAATTGGATGATTGAAAAATCTTTATTGTATTCTTGTTCCTACAATTCACTTGGGAGGTTAGTCTTTGACTCTAGTCCAGTGGAACCTCCTCTGAGGCCTTACGGTTTAGCAAGGGCACTACTAGGAGGCGTTGAATAATATAGCATGTCCAAGGTAATCTATACTTACCACCTTCCATCTCTCTTGGTTATCCATCTCCATTATTTGGGTTGATGGTCATTGCTCATTGGGATTGGAACCCTTTATCCACATCCTTGAGTCAAGGCCCGAGAGGTTGATGCAACTGAAAGAAAGTTAAAAGCATATAAAGCCACAAAGAAAGGAAACGTAAAATGCAAAAGATAGGTGGGACAATATCTTAGCGTGTGGGAAAAATCCTAACATGAGCCCTCCCCACCTCATTAGCCACCACCAATTCCTCAAACCATTTAATGATTCATCTCCAATAAGGGAACTATTGAATATCCCAACCCTAATGAGTGAGAAACTGCTACATCTTAAAGGGGTATTAGAAAAGCATAAAGCAATCTTGGGCTTCTAAGATATGCACCAAATAAAGGCAAATCATTAAAGTAAAAGGTGAACTAGAGGGGTGGAGAAAGCAAGCCAAGGAAAGGGGTAATTCATGG
The DNA here is from genome assembly GCA_000404065.3 of Pinus taeda. NCBI lineage: Eukaryota > Viridiplantae > Streptophyta > Pinopsida > Pinales > Pinaceae > Pinus > Pinus taeda. The sequence goes on from APFE031122523.1 coordinate 100,712, forward strand.
CACCACAATTGCTCCCTCCTTCCATCATTACACTCTGGATGTTATACCCCCATTAGTTGGTCTCATGGCTATGGCACTTTCCTTAAAGTCTCTCCCACTCCATTGCCATTATGATCACACAAATTTATGGATTAATGCATTGACCTGGGACATGTAACTCCACTTGGGGGTTGGAAACACCTAATAGGGTTATTGACCTAATCATCTCCAAAATAAGTGACATAACTTGCTTACAAATCTTGATCTCGTTGGACATTTGAAGGTGAGTTTTGTGTGCATTCTTGTGCTCCTAACATTAAATATGATTCACCATGATGCATTAATGGTTTTATGTCCCTAATGAAATTGATCTCACTTGATCTTGTGAGGATTTGTTCAAGTGGTATCAGATATGTAGCATATATCCCTTGATCAACTTCATTCTTCTTTAGCACCTTCTAATGGGTTCTTTTCCCCTTTCTAAGAGAAGACCGGACTTTGTGGCCCCAACATTAGCCCTCCAGAGATGAGCATTGGGCCTTGAGTTGATTTCACATGATGCTACACACCTTGATGAGCCTTTAGATACTAAAACAATGAGCATTGGGACTTGAGTTGATTTCACATGATGCTACACCCCTTGATGAGCCTATTTCTAGGGTTGGCATGATCATTATATTGCTCTTTTATGCAAGTTTCAGCCATAAAAGATCAATTGCAAACCCTAAACCTTGCATATCTAATTGATAGTCTTGATCCTGTTAGAAAATCGGAAAGGCAAAAAATATTTTCTTATGTTGATAATTACTTGTGATATTATAATGTTCTTATTAACTTCTTTATGTTCTTTCTTTATCTTCTTCTCACCAACAAATCATCAAATCAAAAACATGAAGAGCATGGACATTAGATGTAGGCACTCAGCCAGCGCTAAAACCCCTATATAGGGGAAAACCAAATCAAAGAAATCTTCCTTTAGTAGATTCACCAGCAGCTTCATAATTTCATCCTCCCAGCAACTGCAGAATTTCGGCCCCTCCAGCAGCTTCACACGTGGGAAAAAGAGAGAAAATTTTCAACTTCTTATGCTTGTGAGAGACCTTCTCCTTCGGTATCCTTTTCCTTCTTCTTCCTTGGAATTCACACTTTTTTGGCCCCAGAAGTTGTAGATCGAACTTGTTGTGAGTGAGAGACAAATGAGGTCGAGTTGCTCCCCTTATATAGTGATTTTTCCGCTCAATTTAGGTTGACTTGTCCAGTTTGAAGCTGACTTGGTGTATGAGGCCTAATTGACTTATTTTATAATAAAATAAATTTCTTCTTTGAAAAAAAAATCCCAAGAAGGGTCTTTTACAATGTGACATGGACAAGGACACTTGACATAAACCCTAGAAGTCTTTAAAGACTTTGACCTTAAAAACAATTGGCCCAAGCATGAAACCCATGCTTTAATAAGTCAATTTCTTTAATAATGAAAATTATTTTTCTTTCTTTTGATAAATACATTACATCATGACTCAAGTACAATTATGAAGACCGACACCAGTTACATTTTTCAACACTCCCTTTCAACTAGGGAGGTATTCATAATTACAAATATATAGACGTACATGGAAGATCTTCAAAATGAACTACGAAGAGTTCTAGCACACTCAGTGTTGAAGTCTAGATATCTGAGCATGGTATTCTATCCGAGTGGGACTAAGATGGACTCAAGCTTTCATCCATTCTAGGTACCATGAGGCTTACTTGCTAACCATCAACCCAGGGATCTATGTGTGTATCCAAGGTCGGAGCTTGATGACCAACAGTACCCTCCCTCTTCGGGATCTAGACATCAACACATAGGCCACCATATGTCCTCCCAACCATCCACCATTAGATGCTTCAACTCTACCTATCAAACTAGATATATCCATTTGTCCAAGCATGCTTCCAAAGTGTTCAACCTTTTCATGGAGAGATATACCTGTACAAACACAAACCCCAAGCAATAGTAAACTTTCAAACATACACATAAGTAAACACAAACCTTTGAGGTCCTAATTCATTCTGGTACTACACAATTTGTTGGAAGCTTTCTTCTTTCATTTCTTCAGCGGCACCAAATGTATCTTTATATCTTCTCATGTCTTTTTGCACTTTCATGAAATATGAACATTTATCTGTCATTATTTATTCTTCAAGGTATTTATTATGGCTATCATAATATGCCCTCCCTCTCAACTGGGGAGATATACCCTTTCTTCTATCCAGACTCCCTCTCAACTTAGGGAGATCAACCACTTCCTTCTTTTATAACATTAGAGAATCTTTTACGGCTTCATCAAGGTCATCTTGATCATCATCATCATGCTTATACGAACATCTTCATCATCTTGAACATTATGTATCTGCAAAACTTAAATGGCAAGTACAACCAAATACAAACATACAAAAGCATGAAGTTAACTATAACATAATCATGTTACTATAATGGAAGCATTTAGACTTTAGCTAAACACCTAAACCTAGTTAGGTTCATAATCACCTAGATTCCATCACCACGACTTAAATCAATTCAATCATAGCACTAGGGTTTCACCAATTTTCAAAATTTACATGTTAGACTCTACCATGATTTAATGCAAACCCTAGGTTCCATCTTCAAGAAACAAAGCCTTAGATATCAACAGTTAATAACAATCCTACCAAGTATCTAAGGTTTCAACAATGTTAAATTCTACTATGGTTTGTTGCAAACCCTAGATTTTATGATAAAACTAAATCATATCGAAAACAATATTATCATATCTTAGAATATCAATCTCTACTAGGGCTTGTTACAAACCTTAGAATTAGCATCCTCGTATATACATATCTAGGATTTCGTAATCATGCCTTTGCATTTCATGATATTATCTACTAGGTAAACCCAAGATACAAAAATTAATATATCAAAGTTAGATACACAATGATTTTCACGGGGCTAGGGTTTTTATCAAACATAGGAACAAATACCTAGGGCTTCATTCTTAGAATCTTACTTTCGAGGATTTTGTTCACAAACCTTAAAGATCTAGGATTTCAATACATAACTTAGATATCAATAGCAAACCCTAAAGAACTAGGGTTTCTATCATAACAATACCAAAACCGTAAACATGAAATGAATAGGTTTTATAGATTTTATCAACAACCCTAAATAGACTAGGGTTTCATAATCAATATTGACATACCCTTATTAGATATTAATAGCAAACCCTAAACGACTAGGGTTTCTATCATAACAATACCAAAACCATAAACATGAAATGAATAGGTTTTATAGATTTTATCAACAACCCTAAATAGACTAGGGTTTCATAATCAATATTGACATACCCTTAACAACAAGAGGCTAGGGTTTTATAGTGAACCCTAAAGGTTAGGGTTACACAAGAATGATCAAATGATATTATGAGGGTAGATTCAATCTAATGATTAATCATCCTAACAAGAATCTTTATGATTCAAAACCCTAGACAAAACAATGTCAATAATGTAAAGCAAATTCAAAAGAAGAATGATCGTACCTTTTGCATGAAGAGAACTTAATAACAAAGCTTATAGTTTAAGACATACCTTGATTGTTCCTTAACAAACCTTGCTGGACATTAGTACTTAAAGGGAAAAACTTCTTCCATGCTTCAAGTTTATCCTTTGAAGTATCCTCCATAACCCTTGAGTATTCATCAAGCTTTCCTAACCAAGGAAAATATAAAGAGAAAGGTTATTAGGATATAATACAAACAAAATACTTATCTTTTGGAAAAACAGTGGAGGCTCCCTCTTAGTCCAATCTTGAGTGAAACCTACATCTTATCAAAATAATTCAAAAATGTTCTAACGAGACATGTTAGACCTACAAACTCTAGAAATCAAAACATAAAGGAGAATAATTCAGAACTCTAAAAATAGAAGGCTAAGAAGGATAAGAGAGAGCAGATTTAGTAGTATAAGTCCTTGACTTCCCATTCTTCAATCTTGCACTTCTTAGGTGGTGCTTCATCGACAATAATCGCATGTTCTCTTTCTCTCTTCCCATTCCTTGGATTCTCTGGACATTGATTTTTATAATGACCCATCTTATTGTTGAGAAATCAATGGAAGTAGATTAGGATTTGATTCCTCTTTCTTGATAATTACTTGTGAGTTATGTTGGCTTCTTTTACTTCTTTTTTATCTTATCTTTCATCATTAAATTACCATATTATGTGTGTATGAAGATCACAAAACAAGAGACATAAAATGTAGGCACTATGCCAGGAAAAAACCCCCCTTGAGGGGAAAACCCAGTAAAAAATTATCTTCCTTCAATAGTATTCTTTGAGACTCTTCAACCTAGACAAAGACCTAACCTTCCCTCCACACCAAGTCAACCTTCCAGATCTTCGACCGTTTTGCAGCAGCATTTTCACCCCAGCAACTTTGACTATGCAGCAACTTACGGCATCAAGAAGCAACTGGCAGCGTCAATACTTGGAAGACTTCGATCTCCCAAACTAAGGTTCAATATCGCGTACTTCTTTCAGGCTTCTTCTTCCTACTTCTCACTTCTCCAGCTCCCTTAGAGATATAGAACTAGCTTGAGATGAGATTCTCAAAATGAATTTGACTTCCTTCTATTTATAGGCTCCAAGTGAGGTCGAATTGGTGTCCTTAAGCTAACTTGATCTCTTCTAGGCCGACTTGGTCTAGAGGTTACATAAATTATATTTGACTCAATACTAAGCCTTTTTACATGATTCAAAAGCCCAAGAAGGGTCTCTTTAAATGTACAATGACTCTATAGACTCAATATTAATCCTAGGAGTCCACAATGGGGACTTTAACTAATATAATGATGACCCAAGCATGAAACCCATGTTTTAATAAGTCATTGATACAATAATAAAATTATTTTCTTTACTCTTTTGACAAGTACATTTCATGATGATAAATACATTAATGAAGACTGAACCTAGTTACATTTTCCAACACTCCCTCTTAACTAGGGAGGTATTCATAATATACAAATACAATGGAAGATCTCAAACTATATGAACAATGAAGAGTTTAGGCACTGCAATGCCATGGACTAGATTCCTGACCAGGGCAATCTATCCATTGGTCTCTTGTCAATTTAGGCACTACAATGCCATGGACTAGATTCATGACCAAGGCAATCTATCCAAGTGGGAATAAGGTGGACTCAAGCTTTCAACCTCTCTAGGTACCATCAGGCTTGCTTGCTAACCACCAACCCAAGGACCTAGGTGCATATCCATGGTCAGAGTTCTACGACCCACGCCACCTCCCTACTTTGGGACCTAGACATCAACACAAAGTGTCGGCCAGATGTCCTCCTAGACAATGCTTCACTCGCAAAGCCTCAACAAACCTCTTCCAATCTCTTATCATCAATACAATCTGCAATATCTATTAAACCAAGCATGTTCCTTAGATATTCAAACATATTATTAGGAAGAGACTTTGTTAGTATGTCTGCTACCTATTCATTTGTTGAGACATACTCCAACTTCATGATCCCATCCTGCACCAAGTTCCTAATAAAATGGAACTTATTGTTGATATGCTTTGTTCTAGCATGAAACTGTTGATTTGGGGTAGTATCGGATGTGCTATAGCCACAAAAATTGGTGGAGAGGCTAAGGCACGTGAGATCTCCAATACCCAGAAGGGGTTTGGGCAGATTCTAAACAGTTTGGGAGATATTAAAATAATTAATATTTTTAATGGAGTCCCTAAGTCTAAACTTAGGGAAAATAAAATATTAATGTGAATTAATATAAAACTATGTTACAATGGTCCAAAAGTCATGGATCAAGCCAAATCTAATATTAGCTGTTGATTAGGGACTTAATCTTGACCGTTGCTTTGTCAACGAGAAAAGTATAAGAAGAGGCTTGAGGGTCACTTGGAGAATACACCGAGTTGATCAAGATTTTGACTTTATGGGGTTGGGTTTGCTGAGGAAGTCTAGATAGTGATCAGAGTTGCAGCTGAGGGGTAGTGAATACAGAAGAAAAGAGGCAGAGATAACACCAAGAGGATCAGCGCAGTAGTTGAGAGTGAGGGACGCAGAACCAACGAAGGGTTCATGCAAAGCCAGCCAGGGCTCACGCAAAGGCAGCCAGGAGTTGTGCAATGCCTCAGAGGGCCAGCGTGGGTGACGCAAAGGGCCAGAGGGCTAATGCAATGCCTCCAGAGGCTGCCGCAGGCCAAGCCAGAGTGGCACTAGGCAAACACTGGGCCAAAAAGGGTTGATGTTGTCCCTAGAGGCTGATGCTAGGGTTTCATGGGGCAGATTGGTGTTGTGAAGCTACAGAGTGATTATCTGGGGTTTCAGCCAAAACATCTGTCTCTGACTGAGAGGTACTACTACCGAGATTATTCTCTGTTGGGAGAGCCAGTTTTGGCACCCAGATTGTATTCAGAAACTACATAATAATAAAACCCTTCGATAGCTGCATTAGTTTTCCCGCATTGGGTTTTTCTGGGGGCATTGGTCCAAAAACAACGGTGTCACTTGTGTGCTTGTTTTGTTTCCTTCAGTTGATGATTTGTAATGTGTTGAGCATGTACTTGTATTTATTTCCAGTATTTACATGGTAAATAACTTGTTAATTAACAGAACAAGTAGGTAGGAATAAATCAGTAAAGTACATGAAGGGTTTCTAACAGTTAGACAATCAGAGGGTGGTTGCAGACCACAGGAGAACTGAGGACATCAACCGAGCAGAGCAGCAGCAGCAGAAAATAGTTGTCCCGAGTGACAGTTGTTCCTAGCAAAGTAGCAGCAAGGAAGGGGTGACACAGTGCCTGTGTCATCAAGATTGAGCTAGGAAGAGGCCAACGCAGAGATTGAGGAGGGCAGAAAAGGCTCAAGCAGATCCACGCAGAGACCAAGAGGGTTGACGCGGTCGGCTAGGGGAGCATTTCAACCAGTGCCTGATTGCGCAGAGCCTAAGAGCTCTAACCTTCAGTTTGCTAGGGTTTAGGATGTTGTGGGTATGTTGCAGAGTGGAGCTAGTGGGGTACTGTAGTCGGAACAGTACCTAACAGGGCAAGGCCAAGGAGGAGGGAGTTGCTACCGAGGATTTCTAGCCGAGAAATCCGGATCAGCGGTGCAGCTGCACTAACTATCAGAGTGGGGACATCTTGACATTGGCAGAAGGGTTTCCAGGAGGGAAATCGAGGCTCAGAGGGAGTCACACCAAGAACTTCCAGGGGGAAGTAGAGGAGCAGCAAAATGGCAGTGAACGGGGTAAGAGACCAGGACAGACTGGACGAAGCCTTAAACTTTGTAGTCTGGAAGGCCAGAATCTTATCCGTTCTAGACAGGAATCGTGTCAAGCACTTTTCCTTGAGGACGATAGCAATCCTAGTTAACCCAGCTGATAACAACAAGTACGAGGAGGAAATGGCAAGGGCCAAGAGCATCATTCTTGACGGGGTCAAGGACCATGTAGTACCACATATTGCCGAAAAAGACATGGCAAATGAGATGTGGGAGGCCCTAAAGAAATTGTATCAGCATACTTCTGCACAGAGAAGGATGTTACTAGAAAATCAGCTGCGGTCATACAAGATGTAGAAGGGAGAACAGATCGACATCTTCCTCAGTCGATTGAAGGAGATCCAGGATTAGTTGACTTCCATAGGGGCCACGCTGGATCAAGAATTGATGGTGAGAATAGCCTTAAACGCAGTCTAAGAAGACTAGGAGGAGTTTGTCTAGAGCATATTGGGTAGGGCAACCCTTCCAGATTGGGAGGAAATGTGGGCGGCTCTTTGCCAAGAAGAGATCAGAAGGCTGAGCAAGGCGGGAAGCAACAACAAGGGGATCAGAATCAAGAAGGAGAAGGAGGTGGATGCTGCCCTAGCATCTGAGGGAAAGCAGGAGAAACGGAAGAAGAAGGACCTCTCCAAGGTCAAATGCTTCCACTGTGGGGAGCTAGGTCATTATGCAACCCCGTGTCCAAGGAAGAAGAGCAAGGGAGATGCCTCCGAGACCAAGGTTGCACCAACAAGGGCAGAGAAGGAAGTGGAGATAGAAAATGACTGTGCCATGAGTTCACACACACCACTTGAGCGGAAGTGGGGAGACATCGAGCTGTAGTCAAACGGGCTATAGGCGATGAGGGGTGGGATCCTCGAGGTACCAACCTCTTGGATTAGAACTTGCTACGGGAGCCCCGAAGAGGAGTAACAGTATTGGAAGATGTCAGTAGAGACGGATGCGGATGGAGTGACAGAGGGAGCTACAATGCAAGATTCCCAGGACAGCATGAGACAACAGTGCGAGAAGCATGGGAGTGTTGCACCAGTGCAAGATGGCACAAAGAGGTGTGCAACAGTGCAAGATGCATGGAATAGTTGCAGCAGTGCAGAGGTCAGAGAGGGAGCTTCAGCATCATGGGTGTCTCTAGCCCGACGAAGATGTCAAAGTTGGGAGATCAGTTACTTACTTCTCAGTAACTGGGTTGCAGTGCAGCAATTAGTAGTGACAGTGCTATGGGCAGCACGATGCAACAGGATGAGAGGGAGTTATAGTATGGATGCAACAGTGGCAGTGGCAAGGCCATGGGTAGCACTACATGATGCAACAGTGTAGATGATGGGCAGCAGACCTAGCATTAGCACAGGGACCAATGCCGGATGATCAAGGTGATACTCAGTGAGGAGTATTGTTAGAGCACAGTCCTTGCTAAGAGGGAGTGTTGATTTGGGGTAGCATCGGATGTGCTCTAGCCACGAAAATTGGTGGAGAGGCCAAGGCACATGAGATCTCCAATACCCAGAAAGGGTTTGGGTAGATTCTAAACGGTTTGGGAGATATTAAAATAATTAATATTTTTAAGGAGTCCCTAATTCTATACTTAGGGAAAATAAAATATTAATGTGAATTAATATAAAACTGTGTTACAATAGTCCAAAAGTCATGGATCATGCTAGATCTAATCTTAGTTGTTGATTAGGGACTTAATCTTGGCTATTGATTTGTCAACGAGAAAAATATAAGAGGAGGCTTGAGGGTCACTTGGAGAATACACCGAGTTGATCAAGATTTCAACTTTTTGCGGCTAAGTTTGCTGAGGAAGTCAAGAGAGCGATTAGAGTTGCAGCTGAGGGGTAGTGAATACAGAAGCAAAGAGGCAAATATAGCACCAGGAGGATCAGCGCAGTAGCCGAGAGTGAGGGACGCAGAACCAACCAAGGGTTCACACAAAGCTAGCCAGGGCTCACGCAGAGGCAGCCAGGAGTTGCGCAGTGCCTCAGAGGGCCAGCGTGGGTGACACAGAGGGCCAGAAGGCTGACGCAGTGCCTCCAGAGGCTAAAGCAAGCCAAGCCAGAGTGATGCTGGGCAAACGTTGGGCCAGAAAGGGCTGACGTTGTCCATAGAGGCTGACACTGGGGTTTTGTGGGGCAGATTAGAGCTGTGAAGCTACCGAAGTGATTATCCGAGGTTTTAGCTAGAACATCTGTCTCCGACTGAGAGGTACTATTGCCGAGATTATTCTCTGTTGGATGAGTCAGTTTTGGTACCCAGATTGTATTCAAAAACTACATAATAATAAAACCCTCAGATAGTTGCACCAGTTTTCCTGCATTGGGTTTTTCCGGGGACATTGGTCCAAAAACAACAGTGTCACTTGTGTACTTGTTTTGTTTCCTTCAGTTGATGATCTGTAATGTGTTGAGCATGTACTTGTATTTATTTCCAGTTTTTACATGGTAAATGACTTGTTAATTAATAGAACAAGTAGGTAGAAATAAATCAGTGAAGTACATGAAGAGTTTCTAACAGTTAGACTTAGAAATTCCAACAGAAACACGGGATCTCTAGACATCTTGATACAACTTTGATTGTCACAATTAATCACAGTAGGACCCAGAGACTTCTCGAACAAATCTGTCAGAAGCTTCCTTAACCAAACAACCTCCTCTCCTACTTCACATGCAGCCACATATTCTTCCTCAGCACTACTTAAAGCAATGAGATCTTGGCTACTCATCCATGACATCATAGCAGCTCCCATACTAAAACATCCTCTGGTAGTGCTCCTTCCGTCGGTCTCACTGCCACTCCAATCAGAGTTTGTGAAGCCAATTCGCTTGACCTCCTTACTATCATACTTTAGGCAATGATGTAAGGTTCCATGAAGATATCTCAATATGTGTTTGGCAGCTATCCAATGGTGATGACGAGGGCTTCAACTGAAACTGGTGATGACGAGGCCCCAACTGAAATTGAAATTGACTAAGAATCGTGATTTGACCCAAATCACGATGGGTGCAAAACCCCAACCTTGAGTTCCAAGCCCACAAGTGACTCTTGTGGTGCTCCACCCTCCAAACCTTGAACCCTAGGCTTGGAGTACCTCCCAAGCTACTCAAAAATCAACGCACATCACAACGTCTAGAGAGAAATGAATCATTAGGTACAATAATCATTTTTGCATCTAAGTGGACCAAACTTGAATGTAAAGGGCTATTTAACACTTCAAACAAGACTTCCCTTCCAAATTTTGGGGCTTTGAACTCGTAATGGTGTTTCCTCCCTAAGTAGGAGTGGCTAAAGGACAACCCTATTAGGTGTTTCCAGCCCTCAAGGAAAGTGACATTTCCTCATTCCACCCTTCAATCAATAGGTGTTACGTGAAAAATGATGGTAAGGAAGGGGAGAAGACTTCATGGCCAAGTGCCATGGTCAAAGGGACTAGCATGATGGGGATCCACATCCTAAGTGTATATATGTGAGAAGGGAGCAATTGTGGAGGCATCAATTACCAACCCAGCCTTTGTTTTTCACCCCTCTTGTGTGCCTTTTACTTTTTCTTGATTTTTTCTTTTTATTACTACTCATAGCTCAAAAAGTTAGAGCTTGCTTTGTATGATGTATAGCAGTTTTATTACCCCTCAATGATGAGACAACTCATTTTCCATCAGGTTTAGGGCATCCAAGGGTTCCTTTCATGATGTATAGGAGCAATGTGGTGCTCAGGAACCAGGTCATGGTCGTAAAGGGTGAGGTAGAGCTCATGTTAGGCTTTTGCCCATGTGCTAATGTGTATGTCCCCACCATCTTTTGCATTTTGATGTTCTTTTAATTTTTCTTTTATGGCCATTATTTGATCTTTCTTTTTCTTTTAGCTGCATCAACCTCCCAAGGCCAAATTCCAAGTCCTACCCAAGTATTAGGACATATAGGTGCCAAATCCCAGAGAACCAATGGTCATCTAAACCCGAAGAATGGATGTGGAATATAGAGCTTGTAATGTAAGATGGAAAGTGGTAAGTATAGATGGAACATGCCATCTCAATCAGGGCTCCCCAAGTAGTGCCCCTCCTGTACCCATTGGGCCATTAGGGAGGTCCCACTAGACTAGGGTTGAATATTAACCCCCCATTTAAGGTGAGGGAACAAGATCACAGTCAAAACCCCTCCTTCCAAGTCACCCCATAATCCATATCAAAAGCCCAAAGTACAAACAAGCATAAGCACCTGATTTCAAAATGAATAAAGTACCTTTTGACCAGAAGCCCACCTTCAAAACCCCTCCTTCCAAGTCACCCCATAATCCATATCAAAAGCCCAAAGTACAAACAAGTATAAGCACCTAATTGAAAAATGAATAAAGTACCTTTTGACCAAAAGCCCACCTTCATTCATGTGCTCTTGTGAGATGGGTGACAGGGATATGACTGATGCAAGTGGTGGAAATGAATAGTGGCACATCATCGGCTAGTGGTGGTTGTCAGGGGCTACTGGTTGGCCCACTAGATGTGAAGTGTGGGAGAAAAAAAAATCTCCTAAGGGGTCACCCACTTTTGGTGGGTAACAGGGAATACATTGGGAGAGTCCAAAAGTTGTAAACAAGTTTTAAGCGAGGAAAAAACATGAATGTTAAATCAATCAGGAAACATGCTGCACAATAATCTTGGTGCAAGAAATAGTTCTGAAGTACAGGAAGATGAAGTTAAACAACAGTCGGAACAGCAGGCACATACACTTGATTAGGTATAGAAAAAACTAAAATAATTGGCATATGTGCAGAAAAACATACCAAATGTAATGCAGCTCCCAACGGAAAGAGCTGTAACAGCACCAGGGCTAAGCCTTGCATTATCAATGTATGTACCATTGGTGCTATTCAGATCTGTGACAAATAATATCCCTTCTTTCCTCTCCAAGCGAGCATGTATACCAGATACTGTCAAAGATGATTTTATTATTTACAATGACACTAAGTAATTGAGCATCAATTGAGCTGTTAAAACTTTCAGATTTCATGTGATAATCTACAGCCAACATAGATCCATCTTAAATCCAGATCTCAAGCACCGAGAGAAATCAAAACCCTTAAGGCACAAACCTCTCCACAAGTTTTTGCACCATCATTAAAAAGGTTTTCACTTCAAGGGATTTGTTCCTTCTCAATGCTTGATAGATCCAGGGCTAAAATGGATCTATGCTGATTATTATTGAGGTATATATATATAAACTGACAACAGTGTTACCCTCATTCACTCATGATACATCTCCCCATACTGGAGAATATAATGTGCCTCAGTGCAATAATACAAGAGTATTCATCAACTTGAAACTTGTGCAAATATAGGAATTACTGATTACATTTTGTTAAAAGCAGTTAACCTAAGGAAAGGACAACACATAGCACTTACTTTATATTGCCTAGATGAACAAACTGTAATTGAAGCAAAGATAGCCTATATAACGTTTTTATATAATTCCAGCATCGAACTATGATCTTCATGTCCATGAAAGATATATGTTATAAAGTGAATGACACAATCCTTTACCAAGTATAAGTACATGACTTTCCTTTTCTTGTAGAATCACTGGAAAAGTAAATGCATATCACCAGAAGAAACCAATACAATATTGACAGTATAATTTACATTTTGAGCTACCTGTAGCAATTGGCATTACAATATCTGCTTTTTCTGGAAGACGGCCTACAGTTGCAACATCCTGTTTATATAAAGGTCAAAATAAGTTAAAACGGCCCTTGAGCAGTGGCATCTTTCATTTTAGATCAACAAATATGGAAGCAAAAGTTCTTGTATACCGAGGTCAATTCAAATGCTTCTGGAGGAGAAACTGGTTGACCAATGTGACTTGAATTACCATCACCTGTCCATAACATGTTAAACGGTTACTCAGAACAACATGAACATAAGGTAACCATATGAAAGTTGTGTACTCATTACAAAAGTATGTTCAAATCACATCCATAAGGTAGAACTACAGATTCATAAACTCAGATTAGGTTGGTAAAGTCAACTCATATATGAAATAAAAATCTGGTAACCAAGGGCCTCGTATGAACAGAAGGAAAATTGTACAAAATAGGGGTAGAAGTCTGCTCCAGAGACCACAAACCTGAAGGAACGCAACTCATGCAAAAAAGTTGTCAGAACAATAAAGAGTTTAAATTTTGCCTTATATAGGTATAATTGGTATACAAGCTGTGTTATTGTATTGGCAAGCAAATCTTCTCTGCTTGAGGATCTCATGTTAGGACTATTCTTTTGCTATTGGCACTCAATGCTTCCAATATCTCTGGTTTATTTTGCAGCATAAAGTAAATTGGGCACGTTCTGAGCCTCTTAAAGACTGATCCCTATCAAGTGGGGCACTGAAATTGGTGGTCAATCCTTGTTTGATGTGTCTCATAGAAGGTTTGGAGTAACGATACACCCTGTTAGACCCTCCATAAATCCTACCATTTGGCAGGCTATGCAAGTATATATAACCAAAAGGAGACTTTGTCAACTGCATTAGTTGGATTAGTCTTCATTCGTTTGTGCAGATTTACATCCACCCGACATACTTTACACTGTATTTTAATCTTTGAGCTACAAGCGTTTGTCTCCTTAGGAGGAAAAATCATAGTTTTCTATCCTGTCAGAGCACTGAGCACCTACATGCCTAGAGACATTCACACAAATCTTTCTGGCAAACCTTGTTATTGATAAAATGCATCATCGTCATATCTGACCCTGCTGTTTCATTTTTCGTGCTTCCAATCTTCACAACATTCCCCAGCAGTTACAGCCCCTTTGGCTCCTGCCATGTAATTTTTTTTCACTCTACAGCAGTCCTAGAAGCACCCCGTCAAGTACAAATGAATAAGGTGATGGATATTAAAGACTTTCAATCTGATTTTTTTTTGTTTTTTTGCCTCAATCAGAAATTTGACATCTGACATTAAACCCCTTGCCTAGACCATTACAGATGCGTTTAATCAAAACTATTTGCTCCGGCTTCCCATCATCTTGGGCCACCCATATCATCCATGCTATCTATAAGTCAGGTTACATTTCAGACCCAGCTAACTATAGATATATTATGGTAGCACAAATTTTCAAGACTTTACTCCAATATCTCAGATACTCATCAATCACCTGGTGCAGACATAGGGCTAAGAAATACCTTTTGATGTTACCACCACAAATCTAAGACAGAAATTTTCTTCAGGCCATCACAATCTCAGCTCAATTGGTTGGTGCCACTATTGTCAGGGCATTGCCATTCCCAAAGGATGAGGTGCACTGAGTCCACACCACCCGCTTCACTGGATACCATTTATGGAACAGGCAGAAGTGCCCAGAGTGTTTCCCAGGGAGTTATTTCTAAGGAAAAAAAGGAGGCATAATAAAGGTCAAAAAAAAAGCAACAAGAAGAGAAGCATAACAAAGAAAACTGCACCAACTTCCATGATAAATATAGACAGAAAGGGTGCCCCATACAAGGAAAAATTCACGTGCCAAGTAAGTAGATCTGTAATGGGCTCACACAAGGCCCAACCTGTATCAGAAAAACTAGTAGACATTGCAATCCTTGCAAGTCAGTAATTTACTTTTGTCTGAGGGCCAAGCCAGATAGTTGTCTGTCTATGAAGAACTCGACAAAGTTCTCCCCAATATATTATGTGTCATTCATACTTGAATTTGTGCAACTACTGCTACAGGGACAGAATTTACCATAATTCAGGCATAAATTTTGTGTTGTAGTGACAAAAGATGGCATAATTTAGCACAAACTGTATACCACAGTTGCAGGACTTCCCACCCACCACAAGTGATATCTATAGTAAATTTCCTTTCCTTTGTTCAAGAGTTTGATTCGATGGCTTACATGTTGCAATTACCTCCCCATGTTAAGTTTCACCCTATTTATCAAGCTATCTCATAATTTGGTAATATCCTGCTTGTGTTGATGTCACAACCTACAGAAAATAAAAAAAAATAACAAAATAATACAATGCATCTTTAGCATTGTAAAAAACAGACTTCTGAAAATCATTGTTGCAAATATCGCAAAAATATTGTAGATATTGCAATGTGTGTAAGCCGGTAATATTATCACCTTAAAAATTGATATTTTTTTTCTGCCAAGAATATATTGCAATATTTTTGGCAGTGAGTCGACTGAAAAAATTGCCAACACAGCAGAATGAACACTTTATAAGAGAAAAATTTGACATTTTTAACTCATTTTCAAAACAGGGTGAAGAGGTTTGAAGGCAAAAAAGGGTCTCCACCATTTTTTTTTGAGCTAAGGACCAGAAATAGAGTGTTTTCATTTGCCATCAACAACTTATTATGGAGTGGGAATTGATTTGCATTGGTTGTTTCTATATTTGTAGGTATGTATAACAATTTCAATATGTTTTTTTTTACGATTTTGATACGTTTTGCAATGCCCAGTTTTCCCTCTTCTTAACAATTTTTAGTAGGATATCTACCAATTATTTATTTATGTTTTTTTCTTCTAAAGCATTTTTGTATTTTGAGTCTTGATTTTCATTTTTTCTATGTTGAATCATTGTTATCTGAAAATGCCGAAAGCTATGGACCCTATGTCAGATTATGATGGATCCGGCTAATGAGCATAATTGACAAATGTTGAATTGCGAGTTATATGGGAAGGAAATGACAGGGGGATCAGCTAATTGAAATACCAACATGAACAAATTTCAAGGCATGGAGTGGGAATTTATCTAGCTGTAACCTCAGAAATAATTCATATTGCCAATAAATCACTTCAGGGTATGGGTAAAATGAGAGATGAGAGGGAAGCTATAAGAATTGAGCTTGCAGCTAGAGGAGCTGCAAGATCCAGGGAGGCGGGAAGTGACAGTTTTTCCTTGGCATCACCTTCCACAATGCCCTCAACAACCTCATCTTTTTTTGTCGCAAGGACCACAGCTAGTGTACAACCTTCCATTAGGTTAGTAGTTAAAATAAAGAAGAAGCAAGCGGGAAAGCTTGTGGATAGAAGTTTTCTATGGAGTGACATTCCTTTTCAGCATTTCCAAGAACAATGCATTCTATTGAATTTTGTAGCTATGGTCAGTCTTCATAATTGATATTTTAGCCCTTGAAATATATAATGAAAAAATGTAACACATAATCTTCATGTCAGTTTCAAAAGAGAAAAGATTAAATTTTGAATTTTGAATTTTTGGCTCCAAACTTGTCAAGTCGGCCCTCCTTCAAGTCAAGTTGGCCCCAGTGAAGAGACACCCATTCAAGCCAGCTAGAATACTATATATAGGCACTTAACCTCCTCCACAAGACACAATTTGATCACTCACACAACAGAGTATCTTTTGGGCATCCAAGCAAAGGAGAAGAAAAAGAAGGATGAAGACATCTTAAGCATATTCTCTATCTCTCTTTGACTTCACACATGCAAGTTTTTGGGCATATTCCAGGCAGCAGGTCAAACTTCTGGGTAGCAGTTTATAGGCAGCAGGGCTGAAATTCGTCCTAGGCAGATCAGACAAGGCCGAGTTTGTTGGGCTTGACAAGAGGGCAGTTTGACCAGCATTGATGACCATCATATTAACTAGCAGAGTTAGGTGTATCTCTTGTGGAACTAAAGAATTCTTCTAAGGAAATGTTGTTGGGTTTTTCCCTCAAGTGGGTTTTCCCAGGGTAAATTTTGTGTTGTCTTTGTGCATTGTGATCTCTACTGTCCTTGTGCATTTATGGTTGAATTCTGGAAGTATAATTGTTTAATGATAAACTGGAAGTGCTAAAAGAGTATCTACATCATTCGAAGTAATTATCAGTTTTCAAAAAACAGTGCTTGTATCTATTGCACTTGAAAAATCAACACATTCTACCACTCTATGTTTGATGTCATTGTTGTTGTTGACCCTATTACCCACCAAAATGGGTAACCCTATAGGATAAAACTTTTCTCCTACATTTGACAATCAGTCAACCAGAAACCATTGACATTCACTTCTTGATGATGATATGCCACATGCCTTTGCCATCTGCATGAGTGATTTGCCTCTCACCATCCAGTATTTCTCTTAGATGAATGTAGCTTGTTACTCAACAGATATTTTGATCATTTTGCAATCGGGTGTGTTGCCGCAAAATCTAGCAGGCCTTGGAGAAGGGCACTCTACAAGGCTAACACTAGACCAAGTGAAAACAATGGGGTAGTGGCCCACTGTCACCATAGCCAAAACCCCCTGCTCTTTACGGTTTTTCACTGATCGAAGGAGTCTCGATATGTGAGAAGGTCACCTAATGGATATTCTAGGGTTAGGGTACATGGTGACTTAACAAGGCCTTCTACAAGAAAGGAACAATTTAGGTTCAAGGCTCCAATAGGAGGCAATTCACTTTCTTGATAGAGGCCTATGGGATAAAGCATGAGACCTAGGGCTTGTTTAGTAGATTGAGTATTGGGTTGGTCAAAGGTCAAGCCAATGAGAAAGGGTTTCCAACAATATATATTAGCATGATCAAGGCACATGAAACCCTCAACAAACCCCTAAGTTGAAGCAAGACTAGACTAGGGCTTTATCTTAGGGCAAACAACTATAGCAAAGAAATTTGTGGACAAGATTGAAGTGGATGTCCACCAAAAGGAGAAATTTTGTGGCAAATACCTTGCTCTTGATGTTTAGGCTCTCCAATCTCCCAAATGTAACTTTCCTTGGGATTCACACAAAGCCCTAGCTAACAAGCTTGGCCTTAAAGGGGCCGAATTAGAGAAGGAAGAATTGATGGATAAAAATCAAGTTTCATCACCAACAAAATGGACCAGTCCCTTGTTCCTCGGGAGTATGCAGTCTATGATTTGATTGAATGATCACAAAGTTGTTAAGGAGGCCAAATTATTAATGTCATAGCACCAAAAACCATAACAATTACCTATGCAATGAATCAAGGAGCTTTGTGGGAGAGTTAATTAAATTTCACCACTAGGAAATACGCTTGTATGTTATTCATGAGTAATGCATGCAATTGTGACATATAGATATCATTCAATAAATTTTCAACAAGTTAGGGCAAAATAGTAAACCCTAGATCCAACATATTCCATACATTAGACATAGAGAAAATAAATATTCGACAATAAGTTCACTTACAACATAACATGCAAAAGATTCCATCCATTGATCCAAGAAAATAGCTCCAAAGACAAACGATTTGCTCCAAATGTCAAAATGCATTAATAGAAACCAATTATTCCATAGCACAAGAAGGTCGAAATTCCAAGTGTGTGAAGATGATGAATGAACGACGACTCTACTTATATGAGGAATTCAAAGTCCTATTTTAGCCCACTAGCTCCTAAAATCATAAAATAATGTGCTAGGACTAAGCCGACCTAGTAGCCAAGGAAAAAAATCAAACTAAGCCACATCTGTAACCCATAGGAGAGATAAAGTTGACGTAATCCATGTGTCGGCTTGCTTAGGGAAAGCGTTGAGAGCTCAGGATGCCATAATGTGAGTAGAGACCCTCCAAAATCATCTCCTAGGAGTTGGCCCCTAGGTCTTTGTCAATCTCCCTCTATGGACCCAAATTTTCATTTTGGGGCACAAAAGTGGTCTCATGGGTCTCTAGGTGGTCAAAATCCCTGTCTCTGCTCCAATTTTGAGGGCTCTCGAGGCGGTGCTAGCCCTCACATGTCTCAAGGTGTGAGACTATCCTCCTCTAGGCCCTTGATCAACTGCCAATCCCTCATGAAGTGTTAAGCCCGCTGGGGGTATGTCCTGTCCAGGTGCATCATCCACTAAAAGTCATCAATGTAGGTCAAAGTGTTGGAAAGTTGGGTGTTGGAGGTGCCCATGGTTATGTGTGATACTTTGCTACAACTCGAAACCCATGGCTCTCAACGCCTCACATGTGGGTGTTCATATGCTCCTCTGAAGCACTTGAGCCCCAATTAAGTTTCCCAAGCCATGGCTATGGAACCACCTGACAACTACACACAATATCCAGTCCTAGCATCTACATCATCAAATACATTTAATCATTTTTGCATCTAAGTGAACCAAGCTTGCAAGTGATGGGCAATTTGACACTTCAAACAAGGCTTCCCTTCCAAAATTAAGGCTTTGAACTTCTTATAGTGTTACCTCCCTAGGTAGAAGTAGCTAATAGACCAACCACCCTATTAGATGATTCTAGCCCCTAAGGAGAAATGACATGTCCTTGGTCCGCCCTTCAATTGATAGGTTTCATGTGAATAATGATGGAACGAATGGGAGAAAACTTCATGGCCAAGTGCCATGGTCATAGTGACCAACTATGATGGGTTCCTCATCCTGAGCATATAGATGTGGGGGAGGGAACAATTGTGGATGCATCAATTACCAACTCGGCTTTTGTTTTTCCACCCCTCTTGTGCGCCTTTTACCTTTTCTTGATTTTTTCTTTGTACTATTGCTCGTAGCTTAAGGGTTAGGGCTTGCTTTGTATGATGTATAGTAGTTATTACCCCCTTAAGGGTGAGGTGGCCCATTACTCACCAAGGGTTGGGACATGCAAGGGTTCCTTCTCATAATATGAAGAGCAAAATGTGCTCAGGAACCAAGTGATGGCCATAATGAGTGAGGAAGAGCTCATGCTAGGCTTTTTCCCATGTGCTAATGTGTATATCCCGACCATATTTTTCATTTTGATCTTTTGTTTTTACTTGTGGCCATCATGTGCTTTTTCTTTTTCTTTTCACTGCATCAACCTCCCAGGTCCAGGTCCCAAGCACTACCCAAGTATGAGGGTGTATGGTGCCAAATGCCAAAGAACCAATGGTCAGTTGAACTCGAAGATGGAAGGTGGAGCATGGGGTGTTGATTTGGCGTAGCATCGGATGTGCTCTAGACACGAAAATTAGTGGAGAGGCTAAAGCACATGAGATATCCAATACCCAAAAATGGTTTGGGCAGATTCTAAACAGTTTGGAAGATATTAAAATAATTAATATTTTTAATGGAGTCCCTAAGTCTAAACTTAGGGAAAATAAAATATTAATGTGAATTAACATAAAACTGTGTTAGAAGGGTCCAAAAGTCATGGATCAAGCTAGATTTAATCTTAGCCGTTGATTAGGTACTTAATCTCTTTCATTGAATTGTCAACGAGAAAAGTTTAAGAGGAGGCTTGAGGATCACTTGGAGAATATATTGAGTTGATCAAGATTTCGATTTTCTGGGGCATGGTTTGTTGAGGAAGTCGAAAGAGTGATCAAAGTCGCAACTGAGGGGCAGTGAATACAGAAACAGAGAGGCAGAGATAGTACCAAGAGGATCAGCGCAGAAGCCGGGAGAGAGGGACACAAAGCCAACTAGAGGTTCACACAGAGCCAGCCAAGGCTCACGCAGAGCTAGCCAGGAGCTGCGCAGTGCCTCAAAGAGCTAGCGTGGGTGACGCAGCTCTAAGGGCTGACTCAGTGCCTCCAGAGGCTGACGCAGGGCGAGCTAGGGTGACGTTGGGGAGTGACGTTGGGCAGATGCTAGGCCAGTAAGGGCTGACGCAGTCCCTAGAGGTTGACGCTTGGGTTTTCGTGGGGCAAATTGGAGCTGGGAGATGTCGGAGTGTTTATCCGGGGTTTCAGACGGAACATCTGTCTCCAACTGAGAGGTACTACTGCCGAGATTATTCTCTGTTGGGTGAGCCGGTTTTGGCTCCCAAATTGTATTCTGAAACTGCCTAATACTTAAAACCCTCAGATAGCTGCACTAGTTTTCCCGCATTGGGTTTTTCTGGGGACATTGGTCCAAAAACAACGGTGTCACTTGTGTGCTTGTTTTGTTTCCTTCAGTTGATGATCTGTAATGTGTTGAGCATGTACTTGTATTTATTTTCAGTATTTACATGGTAAATAACTTGTTAATTAATCAAAACAAGTAGGCAGAAATAAATCAGAAAAGTACATGAAGGGTTTCTAACAATTAGACTTAGAAATTCCAACATGGTATCGGAGCATGGATGCAGATCATAGGAGAACTGAGGACATCAACCGAGCAGAGCAGCAGCAGCAGAAAAAAGTTGTCCTGAGTGACAAAAGTTGTTCCTAGCAGAGCAGCAGCAAGGAAGAGGTGATGCAGTGCCTGCGTCATCAAGTTTGAGCTGGGAAGAGGATCAGCGCAGTGGCAAAGGGAAGTAGACTCGACCTACGCAATGCCCGATCATCTTTCTCAGTCAGGAAGGATTGACGCCCGTGGCCTGGAGGTGGAGATTTTGCTAGTGTCAAGATTGTGCAGAGCCTAGAAGCTCTAACCTTCAGTTTGCTGGAGCTTATGAGGCTATGGGTAAGTTGCAAAGTGAAGCTGGTGGGGTACTGTAGTCAGAACAGTACCTAACAGGGCAAGACCAAGGAGGAGGGAGTTGCTACCGAGGATTTCTAGCCAAGAAATCTGGATCAGTGGTGCAGCTACACTAACGATCGGAGTGGGGGCATCTCGAAATTGGCAAAAGGGTTTCCAGAAGGGAAATCGAGGCTCAAAGGGAGTCACACCAAGAAATTCCAGGAGGGAAGTAGAGGAGCAGTGAGATGGCAGTGAACAGGGTAAGAGACCAGGACAGACTGGACGGACCCTGAAACTTCGTAGTCTAGAAGACTAGAATCTTATCCGTTCTAGACAGGGACCGTCTCAAGCAATTCGCCTTGAGGACAATAGCGGTCCCAGTTGACCCAATTGATAACGATAGGTACGAGGATGCAATGGTGAGGGCCAAGAGCATCATCCTTGACAGGGTCAAGGACCATGTAGTACCACATATTGCCAAGAAGAATACAGCAAATGAGATGTGGGAGGCCCTAACAAAGTTGTATCAGCATACTTCTGTGCAGAGGAAGATGCTACTAGAAAATCAGTTGCGGTCATACTAGATGCAGAAGGGAGAACAAATTGACACCTTGCTCGGTCGATTGAAGGAGATCTGGGATCAGCTAACTTCCACAGGGGCCATGCCGGATCAAGAATTGATGGTGAGAACAACCCTCAACGCAGTCTCTGAAGACTGGGAGGTATTTGTCCAGAGCATACTAGGCAGGGCAACCCTTCCATATTGGGAGGAAATGTGGAAGACTCTTCGCCAAGAAGAGATCAGAAGGCTGACCAAGGCAGGAAGCAGCGACAAGGGGGTCAGAATCAAGGAAGAGGAGGAGGTGGATGCTACCTTAGCATCTGAGGAAAAGCACGAGAAATGGAAGAAGAAGGACTTCTCCAAGGTCAAATGCTTCCACTGTGGGGAACTGGGTCATTATGCGACCTAGTGTCGAAGGAAGAAGAGCAAGGGAGAGGCTTCTGAGACCAGGGCTGCACCAGCAAGGGCGGAGAAGGAAGTGGAGACAGATGATGATTGTGCCATGAGTGCTCACATGCCACTTGAGTGAAAGTGGGGAGGCATCGAGCTGTAGTCAGACGGACTACAAGCGATGAGGGGCAGGATCCTCGAGGTACCCAACCTCTTGGATTATACCTTGCTACAGGAGCCCCAAAGAGAAGTAGCAGGACTGGCAAATGTCGGTAGAAACAGATGCAGATGGAGCAACAGAGGGAGCTACAGTGCAGGAGTCCCAAGACAGCGTGAGGCAGCAGTGCGAGATGCACAGAGTTGTCGCAACAGTGCAGAGGTCAGAGAGAGAGCATTTGTCAGTGACAGAGGGAGCTTCAGCATCAGGAGTGTTTCTAGCCTGACGGAGATGTCAGAGTCGGGAGATCAGTTACTTACTTATCAGTAACTGAGTTGCAGTGCAGCAGTTAGTAGTGGCAATGCTATGGGTAGCAGTACATGATGCAGCATTGATGTTGGGCCATGGGTAGCAGTACATGATGCAGCAGTGATGTTGGGCAGCAGGCCTAGCATCAGCACCAAGACCGATGCTGGATGATCAGGGTGATGCTCAGTGAGGAGTACTACTAGAGCATAGTCCTCGCTAAGAGGAAGTGTTGATTTGGGGTAGCATCGGATGTGATCTAGCCACGAAAATTGGTGGAGAAGCTAAAGCACATGAGATCTCCAATACCCAGAAATGGTTTGGGCAGATTCCAAACAGTTTGGGAGATATTAAAATAATTAATATTTTTAATGGAGTCCCTAAGTCTAAACTTGGGGAAAATAAAATATTAATGTGAATTAACATAAAACTGTGTTAGAAGGTTCCAAAAGTCATGGATCAAGCCAGAGTTAATCTTCGCCATTGAATAGGGACTTAATCTCGGCCATTGAATTGTCAACAAGAAAAGTATAAGAGGAGGCTTGAGGGTCACTTGGAGAATACACCAAGTTGATCAAGATGCCAATTTTTTGGGGCAGGGTTTGCTGAGGAAGTCAAAAGAGTGATCAGGGTTGTAGCTAAGGGGCAGTGAATACGAAAGTAAAGAGTCAGAGATAGTACCAAGAGGATTAGCGCAGAATCCAGGAGAGAGGGATGCAAAGCGAGCTAGAGGTTCATGCAGAGCCAGCCAGGAGCTGCGCAAGGCCTCATAGAGCCAGCGTGGGTGACGCAGAGGCTCTAAGGGTTGACACAGTGCCTCCAGAGGCTAACACAAGGCGAGCTAGTGTGACGTTGGGCAGAGGCTGGGCCAGTAAGGGCTGACGTAGTCCCTAGAGACTAACGTTGGGATTTTCGTGAGGCAAATTGGAGCTGGGAGCTATCGGAGTGTTTATCCGGGGTTTCAGCCGGAATATTTGTCTCTGAATGAGAGGTACTATTGCTGAGATTATTCTCTGTTGGGTGAGCCGGTTTTGGTACTCAGATTGTATTTTGAAATTGATTAATAATTGAAACCCCTAAATAGTTGCACTGGTTTTCCCACATTGGGTTTTTCTGGGGACATTGGTCCAAAAACAACGGTGTCACTTGTGTGCTTGTTTTGTTTCCTTCAATTGATGATCTGTAATGTGTTGAGCATGTACTTGTATTTATTTTCAGTGTTTACATGGTAAATAACTTGTTAATTAATCAGAACAAGTAGGCAGAAATAAATCAGAAAAGTACATTAAGGGTTTCTAACAGTTAGACTAATCCAAGGGGCAAAGTGAGGAAGGATAAGAAATAGGAAGAGGATACCATTTAAGGGCCATATTTATTATATAATTAAATCACTAATTAAGATTATCAACATAAGTGAGGAAAGAGAGGCTTAAACATGTTCAAAGTAAAATCCTAAAATGAAAAAAAGAAAAAAATAAAAACAATATTTTTGACGAGCCCACCTGAAGGTTTCTCCAATGGAACTGAGTGTAAAGCAAGGACGAAATGTTTCAGCATACAGTATCGCTGATAATATTCATTAATTCCCTCGACGGAGTAGGATTACGTTCTAACATAGATTAGACTAGAAATTCCAACATGGGGCTCATAATGTAAGATGGAAAGTGATAAGTATGAAATAGGGAGAGATGGGATTATGCTATCTCAATTGGGTTTCCCAGGTAGTGCCCCTCCTATGCGACTATGCCCATTGGGCCATTAGGGGAGGTCCCACTGGACTATGATGAAAGATTAACTCCACCCATTTAAGGTGAAGGAACAAGATGACAATTAAAACCCCTCTTCCTTCCAAGTTACCCCACAATCCATGCCAAATCCTGAAAATACAAACAAGCATAAGAACCTGAATGCAAAATGAATAAAGTACCTTTGATCAGAAGCCCACCTTCCAATGGTTGTTCTTGCCAAATGGGCAAGGAAACATATGATTGATGTTAAAATTGGCAACCAAGGCAAAACTTGATGTGGGTCATCTTATTCATGGTTGATAATATTTTTATTAGATTCCTCTCGTCGAGAGGTGTAGGATTGATATAAATATCATATGATTCCGATAAGTATTCATGGAGATATGAATTTATTTTGATTATGGAATTATTATCAAACCGACCTACAACTCATGTAGGCTCAGAAGCCCACCAGTCGCATCTATTCAAACACCAACGTTGTGTATAAATACAGGAGGACTTTTCCTCATTTGGACTCACTCATCTCATCACATCTCTCTCTCTCTCTATTGCGCAGAAAAGAGTCTCTTCTCTACTACGCAGAAAAGGGTCTCTCTCTCACACATGTGAAGCTGGAAGCTGCCGAAACTGAAGCTACAACTGCAGAAGTAAAGATTGACCTGCGTGGACTAAAATATATCTTTATCTGAACTGCGTTGTAGGTTCATTTGAACCTCCTCTGAAAGCCGCAACTTTTGGTGGTGGAATTAAGTCAATCCGACGAACGATTTGCAAGATATCCACTGCCCTAGTTTGAAGCCGGAAGCTGCCAAAACTAAAGCTACAACTGCAGAAGTAAAGATTGACCTACGTGGACTAGAAGATCTCTTCATTTGAACTGCACTGTAGGTTCATCTGAACCTCCTCTGGAAGCCGCAACTTTTGGTGGTGAAATCATGCCGATCCGACGGTCGGTTTGTGAGATATTGTCTGCCCTAGTTTGATGATGAAGCGCTAATACTGATGTTGCTGATCTAGGGTTTGCTACTGCTGATATAAATCAGATTTATTGTATTATTTCTCTCTACTGAATTATTGAAGATAAAAGAAGATTTGATCAAAGGGTTACCCCACACATTGTGGGGTTTGTCCTTGGCTAGCCACCACATCTTGTGTCTCTTGTCTTGGCTTGTTTTATGTCGATCGTTTAATGTTCTATCTGCACTTTACTTTATGTACATGTGATTGCTAATCTGTGGAATATAATAAGAAAAAGAAGTAAATTGTTATAAGCATAGAACATACCATAACATAACAATTGATGCAGGTGGTGGAGATATGAATGGCACATTGTCATAAACTACTACTAGTTGTTTGTTGTCGACTGGAAGGGATGGTAGGAGAAAAAAATTTCCTATGGGATGACCCACTTTTGGCAGATAACAACTAGCTCCAACTGGGAAATTATCTCACCGTAGAGCACATGATCCATGTACTCGAACGGGGAGTTTATGAGAACTCCAGCAATCTGTTGAGACCACAAACCTACCTGCACATTCCGATCAAACTATTTGGGAGCATGTGCATTGGGCGTAGGATATCGCCTATATTTTTAATAAAAGTAATAAATCCACATAGAAAGTAAAGTCATATCTAAGTGCAAAGTCTATTCTAAATGCATTTTAATCTATAAGAGAACATGAGATGAGTGATATTAGCATGCTAAAACAATATGAAGTGAACATACACTACCATGCAATGCTAGTATACAATGCATGAGCTAAAAAGTCATATACCCAGTGTAACTAGCATATTATTAGATCAATATAACAACAAATGCACTTATGAGTCACTATGAGATAAGGCAACCAAATATCACTTCCTCCTTTGCAAGATTTGTATGATGAACCATAAGGGTGGGAGACAAGAAAATAGGATGACCATGTATCAAGAAGAATAGCAATGGATGAGGAGGGAAAAGATGAATCCCACTTACCCCATTGGATCCTTTCTTGCAACTTAAGAATGGAGAATTAAACAATCAAGCTCATGAACTTTTGCTAAAGAGCAACCTCAAGGATACAATCCTCCAAGCCATCTACAAGACCACTTTCAAACTGCTCTTCTAGATGATCAGGGGAGGACACTTGCTCAAGTATTCTTCCTCATCACTAGAATAGTCAAGATGATCAAGGGCGATGTTTTCCTTTGGATGGCAATGCCCTTCTTCAACTTCTTATTTGTGGTTGAGAAGGCCTTCTTCTTGCAAGGCAATTGTCAAGTCTTGGATGACATCTTCAAGATGACTCATTGATCCCTAATACTTAAGGAATTCTTCAATAAATACCCCAATAGAAGGGATGATTTTTGGTTTGCACCATTGAAGCCAATCCCTTTGGTCTTCCCCATAGGAATTGATGAAGAGCCACAATTAGAGCATCCTCATGAACCACGTTGATCTTCGATGTATACTTGAAAATTTTGACAATATGATCCAAGCTAAAGAAGGATCACCATTGAATTTTGGGACATTCCTCAGATAATTTGTACCCCACCAATTTGGAGAACCAAGGATTTCTTTGAGATCCAAAGCAAGGAACATCTCATGCAAATCCCAAGGAGCCATTTCCTCAACTATTGCATAGAAAGAAAATGGGGAATCACCAGGAGGAATTCAAAATGCCTTAAGAGATGCTTGTTCCACTGTACAAGCATTGGATTTTGGAATTCAATGAAGAATAAGGGATTTGTTCTTCAGATGGAATCTCTTGAAAAAGACTTATCTTGTCATTAGTGATGAAGCTAAATATTCAAATTTCATGAACGTAGACTCGCTTCATCCCCAGCAACAACGCCAAAAATGTTGTCGCAAAATCTAGTAGGCCCTAAAGAGGGACACCCTACAAGGCTAACACTAGACCAAGTGACAACAATAAGGTAGTGGCCCATTGTCACCGTAGCCAAAACCCCTTCCGCTTTATAGATTTTCACCAATGGGAGAAGTCCCAATATGTAAGGTCACCTAATGGATATTCTAGGGCTAGGGTACAAGGTGACTCAACAAGGCCTTCTACAAGAAAGGCACAATTTAGGTTCAAGGCTCCAATAGGAATTAATTCACTTTCTTGATAAAGGCCTATGGGATAAAGCACCAGCCCTAGGGCTTGTTTAGTAAGTTAAGTGTTGGGTTGACCGAAAATTCAGAGTTTGATCAGATTTGAAGGGCGACCAATGTTGACTTTGTTGATTTTGACTTGCTTGAGGAAGGATTGAAGGAGGGCAGACTTGGGTCTTATGGAGGTGTTAGTCTTGGTTTTTGCGTCTTGGATTTCTCACTTTGATCTCACTCTATAAGAAGAGGAGTTGTTTGGGTTTTCCCCCTTGTGGGGTTTTTCCCTAGCTTGGAGGTTACATCTTGTGATCTTTGTCTCTTATGATATTCATATTTTTTTTTAAATTTGGTAATTGCTTGATGAACAGAAGATAATATAATAATAAAAGGCCAACAACATTCACAAGTAATTATCAAGTAAAGAGTGTGAAATTTCCTTAAATTGCAACAATTGGAAATTTATTCTTCTAACTGATTAATTATGCAGTTTATTTGTTATGGCAAACAATGAATAAATCACATTACACTTCTTCACAAATAAAAAAGCTACAGAAAATAAAACTAGAACTAAGAAATATAGAGCACACACACCATAGAAGACTCAATAGAAAAAGTATAAGAAGAGGCTTGAGGGTCAATTGGAGATACACCAAGATTGATTAATCAGTACGATTTTCTGGAGCGGGGTTTGCTAAGAAAATTCGAACAAGTGATCTGTTGCAGCGAGGGGCAGTGAGTACATAGCAGAGAGGCAAAGATAGTGTTAGAGGGTCAACGCAGTGACTGAAGAGGTTGACGCAGAGGCAACAGGAGCCACGCAAAGACAGCTAGAGACTGCGCAGAGGCTGAGGGGCCTAGAGAGCTGATGCAGAGAGGCAGAAGGTTGACGCAGAGGGTTCTAGAGCTACGTTGAGACTACTAGGGCTGATGCAGAGCCTAGGAGAAGCATCAGAAGGCTTTTCATGGGGCAAACTAATGCTGAGAAGCTAAATATTTGTCTCCGAGAAGAGGTATTACTGTGATGTAACAATCTTTGTTGGGTGAGCCAGTTCAGCACCCTAGTTGTACTCAAGAAATCTGCATAATAATAAAACCCTAAGAACTACGACACTAGTTTTTCCGCATTGGGTTTTTCTAAGGACGATTGTCCAAAAATAACGGTGTCCCTTGTGTGTTTGTCTAGTATTTCAGTTGTTGATCTGTATATGAGTTAAGGCTGCATTTGTGTTTATTTTCAGTATTTATATGTATAAATAACTTGTTAATGGAAGAAACAAGTAGGTGAAATAAACCAGATAATGCAGTAGGAATTTCTGACGTGTCAGACTAAGAAATTTCAACATGGTATCAAAGCGTTGCGGATCATAGGAGGACTGAAGGCACCATCAATATCAGAAATTTGCAACAATAGCAGTTGTCCCAAGAGACAGCGTTGCTCCCACGCAAAAGGCAGGAGAGAAGGAGTGATGCAAAGGGCCTACGTCATCATTTCGAGCCAAAGGCAGCTAGAGACTACGGAGAGGCTGAGGGGCCTGGGTGGGTGATGCAAAAGGCCAGAGAGCTGACGCGGAGAGGCAAAAGGCTGATGCAGAGGGTTCTAGAGCTACGCTGAGGCTAGCAGGGCTGACGCAGAGCCTAGGAGAAGCGCCGAAAGGATTTTCATGGGGCAGACTAATGCTGAGAAGCTAAATATCTATCTCCGAGAAGAGGTATTACTGCCGTGTAACAATTTTTGTTGGGTGAGCCAATTCAGCACCCTAGTTGTACTCAAGAAATCTGCATAATAATAAAACCCTCAGAAATGTTGCACCGTTTTCCCGCATTGGGTTTTTCCAGGGACGATTGTCCAAAAATAACGGTGTCCCTTGTGTGTTTGTCTAGAATTTCAGTGGTTGATCTATATATGAATTAAGGTTGCATTTATGTTTATTTTCAGTATTTATATGTATAAATAACTTGTTAATGGAATAAACAAGTAGGTGAAATAAACCAGATAATGCAGTAGGAATTTCTAACGTGTCAAACTTAGAAATTTCAACACAGGGACAGTGAGTCCGAAGGAAATATTTCCAAATCCGGAGAGGCAGCTTAGTAGCTTCAACAAGGCAAATCGATTTGCTGGTGAGAAATCGTTCTTAGTTCCAGAGCACTAGCAGAGGTTACAAAAGGCTAGAGAGATAATTTCCTCAGCAGCTGGAGTTAGAGCGACTTAATCAGAGGTAGTTTCGAGCCACTCGTGTGGGAGACAGCGCAGAAGGGCTCACGTTAGGGTTTGAACAACCAGTTTTCTGAAGGCAAGTCGTGCCAGAGATTGCCTATGGGAGAAGGGAAATTCCCTTCAATATTTTCCCTAGATTTTCTTGTTGTGGATTACCATTTTCAGGCATCCAAATTTTACTCAGATTTTTCACTGTTGCATAATAATAAAACCCTCATCTATTACACCAGTTTTCCCAAGTTGGGTTTTCCGGGGACTTTTTTCCAAAACTAACTGTGCTATTTTTATGTGTGTGTTAGCATTTCTTCCAGCGTTTATTCTTCCGCATTTTTATTTGTGTAGGTTGTAGTGTGATTTATTCAGTATTTGTCGTAGCAAAGAGAAAATAAATAGTTAAATAAAATTAATAATTAGAAGAATAATTTCCAGTTGCTGCAATAGGATTCTGATTTTCGAAATTTTCACATGGTATTAGAGTGCAATTGATCAGCCGAAGAGCTCAGAGGCGAGAAGAGAAGAAATTTCATTGGTCATTGTGGGCCGCGGGCTGAAATTCCCAAGGGCAGCACAGTCATTCTGCCAGGAGACAAATTACTTGTGGGGGTTCGATTTTTCTAAGTGAGGGGCAGAGAAAATCGATCTCTCAAGATTGAGTGATTACATAGGTAAAGGGGGCAGCTCAGATTTTTCGTTGAGTAGATCTCTAGCTAGACGCAAACGTTTTGCAGCAGTACGCTAGAGCAAAGCCAGCGTTGGGTGGAAGAGAAAAGAGCACATGCAGAGGGAAAATTTTGCTCAAGGAACTTCTTGTCTCAAGAAGTTCGATTTTTCTTTGCAGATCAACAATTGTTATGAGCAGATATTCTCACTCCAAAAGGGAGTGTGAATAGCAGATTAGCAGTTGAGTAGAAAGAAAGAGGAAGTTTTCGACAGTTCATTGAGATGGCTACTATTGGGCTTCGTGATCAGGATAGGTTGGATGGAGCTTCCAACTATGTCATCTGGAAAGCAAGGATGTCCTTCCTTTTAGATGAATATGCCTGAAAGCCTATATTGATGCAGTAGCAGCAGTTCCAACGAATGCAAATCAGCCTAAAGAGTACAAGAAGGAGATGGCACGGGCAAAACAGTTAATCCTAGATGGAGTCCAGGATCATGTTGTTTCACATATAGCTGGCAAAGATCAATGTTGCACGAAGCAGGAGCGAAGCGAAGCGTTTTTGGAAGCAGGGACGCCGAAGCGTCATTTTCCAAAAATCTAGGAAGCAAAGCGTCTGCTATATATATATATTTGCATTTATACTCAAAACAAACATCCCAAATACCAAATTAATTGTAGAAGACAGGAAAACATGCATATTTTTGCATAAATCAAGATAGATATGGCATCCATGATTCCATTGTAGTTACTAGTATGTACAACAAACATACATCAAATTTTTAAGCATATTATAAAACATAAAACATTTAAGCATATTATAAAACATAAAACAAAGAGAATATTATGATTTATCTAGCAAGTGAGCAACTATCAACATTTGTCATGTCCAAAATTCAAATAATAATGTTTACAAAATATGTCACTTGGTCACCGCCAAGCCAAAAAGGTTCAAAATTCAAATTCACAAGTCTACAAGTCTAATGAGTAATCTATGACAAAAAGTAGTAGATTGTGAATATATCTACTAATCTTTCCTCCTTCCACCACGAATAGAACGTGGCGGCGGGCCTCCACGTGGTGGCAATGAAGAAGATGGTGCCTGTGGAAGTCATGGCACTGAAACTGATGAAGAAGAACCCCATGTTGTTGGTGTTGAACCATGGAACCTAGGAACCAAGGGACCAGATGGGGGTGGGGGTGGCATATCAACACGATCATCATCATCCTGGAATCGTTCAAAAAATTCATGCAAAAAAAAAAAACACTAGTTAACAAAAAAATTAAAAACATGAATTAGAGAAATGCTTTATAAG